>QYAJ01000172.1:0-123948 GCA_003988865.1 Phialocephala sp. D728 | reverse complement strand
CGCTTAATGCATTGGCCATAAAGTGGAACGTGCGCTGAAAAACGTCCAAGAAATGCGTCCGAATCTTCTATCCTTAACCTGAAATCTACCCATCTATTAGCTTGGTTTCCAAGTCGAGGTCATTCGAGTCTTTCGAGGGACGGGCTAAATGCTGGCGAATACTCTAAATTAATTCCCACTAGGCCTCGGTAAACGTGACTCCGATTTCTGCCGCTATTAGCTTTTATACTAATCTTTGTATTAACCACCTACCGGTCTCATTACCCTATTTCTCTAGTGCCGTATGCATTATATAGCAGATGAATTACTACCATATATCGCTATACCGGTCCACGGTCTTACTATTCTATAGCAGCTTAAATAGATGCTAGCTAGCTACCTCGTTCTTTGGCGATGCCCACCATTTAAGTATATCCTTGTGATCCATGGCTTCTAACGTATTTAAATATCGCTTCAAGATCTAGTTCTACGTCTTTAGCAACCGTATCAACTCCTCCTTCTCTAAATCTAGCCCTTGTATAAACTCGTACGTTTTAATTAATCTATACTTTAACCGTATTAAAACCTCGTCCTATTTAATATACCGAAGCTATAGATTCATTTCAACTATTGCTAGTTTGGCTAAGAGTATTAATCGGCATTCTTTAGCTTTACTCTTCCATTTTTTAATATTATATATAATTTTATCTTCTACCTTTTCTTAGCTACCTAAGCTATTTTGGCCATCGTTACCTATAGCCTAGAATACTATTATACTAATTAATATTTATATTAATTTTTATACTAATTAAATTATTTACTTGCTTGGTTGGCGTTTGTGGCCTCTACTTGCGCCTAGATCTCGTCTACCACCTAATACCGCTCCTTCCCATTTTGAAACCATGTTTGCAATCGGACTTTTATATATAACTCTTTATTAGCAACTCGCTGTTTATTATAGACCTTATTTCCATGTATTTTTATTGCAATACAACTTTATGTTTTGTATACACAATCTTAACATTGGAATCTATCAAGTATTTGGAGTACTGGCTGTGGCGCTAATTTCCCTAATAGTAATTCGATTATGGAATAATTATACTAAAATGAAAGCCTCTTAATATATTAATCTATCTGCTTTCTTAACTTAATCGAGATATTATACTTTCTAGCTAAATGCCTGGATATAGCTAAAGGATTTATTATGCAATTACATCCATTACTAATACAAATCAATACCTAATATTTTTTATTCAATTGAATCAAATAATTAAATAATTGGGGAATAGCTTCTCTCTAAACTAGTTGTTGCTCTACCATAGTAAATATATATAATTTAACTAATTTAAAAATTGTTTGTGCGCTTAGCGTTGCGATTCTGCATAAATAGTCACTACTAGTTACCGTTACACTAAAAATATAGCCCTACTTAAATATTAACTATAAAGCTTTAATATTATATATTACTAATGATTAATATAATAATTAGTATATTCTAAACTTATAATTAAAAAAGTATTAACTCTACCCTTTTAATATTAGTTGTTGACTAGGGTTAAAAAAACCTAATTAAACGTTAATTAAGTTTTCTATATATATAGTAGTTCCTGGTCACCGTTACACCAAAAAAAAACCCAATTAACGTTCAATTGAGGGGAGATTAATGTTAGGGGCGCTCAGCGAGGAAGAGGGAGTGGTCTGGATGACTCGTTGGAATGGTCCCGATGCCGAACTCACTCGCGAGCATGGTGATGTCCATAAATTTGACGTATTCGGCAGATAATGTGAGCCAGTTTTTGTAACCGCCAATTTCGGGAGGGAGAGTGATGCCATAGGCGATCGCGTCCGGGTTGTACTCCAAAGTGCCCCACGTGAAGCCGCCCGGTGCCATGCATAAGTCCAGTACCTGGAATGGTTGAATACCAAGGTCTCCTGGGGTCAGAGCGCTTGTTTTCGTCTGCATTTCCTCCGCGATTTGCTTTGTCATATTGTAGAATGCTTTCGCTGTATCCTCTGTGGCTGTGTCCGATTGTTCACGTCGATTCTGCCAATATCTGTCTCCTTCGGGATTGTCCCAACCCTGAAATGGTATTAATAAGTGGCCAAAATTGATGCACGTCGTTGGTGTAATTACCTTCTTCCTAACTGCCTCGAGCCGTACGAAAGTTGGACTGTTCTTAGCCAGATATTCTGCTAGAGTTTTGTTTGGGCTAGTCGACAACCTAGGTATGTCTCGTTGTAGTGTTGACATGGTAAATATGCTAGCATCCGTCTGACAATAAGAGAAGAATCAGTGTGAAGAACACAGGAAGTATGTAGCCTTACATGTGATTCCAAAGCTGGCGCATCGCTTGGCGGAGTGTTTTGGGCTTCCATCAAGATTTCTACGAGTTTGTGAAGAGACTTGAGACTCTCAAGCTTCGAGAAGGCAGCCTCCCATGATGGTGCCCTTGGCGAAGTTTTCCATGAGCTTCCAAGATGTGTTACACAAGAGCGGGGGTTAACTGAATCACACCTCACCATCGGGAAGCGCCCTACTAGCACACAGCATGTTGTGCAACCTACATACCATAGATTTTTAAGCGATAGATATCATGGCCCTTATCTCTTATCTTAGCTTGCTTGTGGCTGTTGTAGCCTGAGGCATAAACACTAGATAGACACCCTAAGTAGACTTAGGTAGCGGCTTCGCAGCTATAATGTAACTATCCTTCTCCCCTCTCACCTTCGTACCTCTACGGTTTACTAATAACTTACGTAATGACGATAAAATGCTTTGCACCTTTTTCAAAAATATCTAAATTACAATACCCTCTTTTTTCCGTCCCTTCGAGGCTACGGTGCAGTAATATATTAACGATCGAGACTTATTTGTTTTATTATAAGAACGACCTTTTTCGTATCTATTATCTTCTTAATTGGTTTATTAATACTCTTTAAGTAATAATACGACTTTTGCATAAGTCTCACCTAACGATAAGTTATTTGGATGGTATAAGATCATGATTCATTTTCTCTAGCTGTGTAAAGATTCATAACACAAAAACCCGAAGTCAAACCCCCGAAACACCCGAGGAAATCATCCCCAATGCTATACCCAGGTACCTCCGGACCTATCCATATATATCCATACCCAGCCACGTCTCTTCGCTCTTGACCCCACTCGACCACACCTCAATCCCTCATGATTATTGTAATCTTATATGCATGTGCCCATATGAACTCCATGAGCATGTAATGCAGTGGCAGTATCGTCCTGCTCCCACCTCCTTTTGACATTCAATACACACTCACTTCTTCCCATATGAACACGGCCTGACTTCACATGACAGGGATCGCCGTAGTCTCAACCTTCGCGACCTCCTTTGTCCCACCGACCACCGCCTCCGCTGCCTCCATCTCACCGAAGCTCTCTCGTCCCTCAGCAAAAACCTTATCGAAGTCGTACTCGAACCATCTGATATCTGGGCTGAGACCAGCGAATTTCCATTCTCCGTCGACCTTCTTATACCAGTGCTTGTTGGTGGAGTGCGCGTGGCCCTTGACAAGGACTTCCTTCATTGTCGCATCCTTGTACTTTTGATGCGGGACTCGGAGTTGATGCCAGCCAATGATCTCATCGTCACTAACCTTCTCCCATCTGGTGCTACCGACGAAGTGTTGTGTCTTCAAGAGAGGGTTGCCGAGGACCTTTGGATCGGAGGCCATTGTCACAAATTCTTCAGCTGGCATGGCGAGCCATTCCTTGTCGAGGAAGGAGCGGTAATCGACCTGCGATGAAATTAATATACTATTGTACGAGAATTTCTAGAGACATACGTGGAGAGTTGGTGCGATGCACTTTCGCAGACGATCCCAGTCCTTAGAATCATAACTATCAGCCCACTCAAAGCAAGCTCCCATGCACGCCGCCGACTCTGTCAATTATTAGTCCAGCTGCTTCCAATGAGTGAATTGATGTCTTACCCTCGAATGAGAGTGGTCCCGCAGTCATTTTTGTGGTTCTGAGATTTTGTTTGGTTGGGGTCGAGAAATGATTGATCGTTATTGGCACTGGAGTTGAACCCCAGATCGAGGAGAACAATCTTCATATATACACTTCAAAAGCATCGTGCGACATACGTAAGTCGGGTGTTACGGAGGTATGCTTCGTTGCGTTGCGGTGCGGACTTCACGGGCGGACTACGTGGGGAAATCCGAATACTGTGGCAGTACACCCCGCAAATAAGTCTGAAACGAGGCTGAAAAACTCAGTAACATCTCGCAGGAATTGATGAGATGATAATTGCGAAGTAAAATGCATTGTTTCGGAAGAAATATCAGCTGAAAGGCAATTGATTCCTTTGCAAGTCAGAGCTGGAGCAGCCTCGCATCTCATCACCAACCCGAAGCGAACGTTCGGGGAGGATTGGACCGTGCACCGGTCTCAGCCCCCGGGACACACCCACTATTTTTGCCCTTCCACAAATCTTCAGAGAGATTGTCATGGTCACTTGATCAATCTAAATTGAGAACAGACTGGGGATACGAGGATCGCGACAGGCACTTCCAGTCGAGATGATGTTCCCCTGCGTGAATGAGCTCAGGATGGAAGGATCTGCGGCTTTATCCGCAGCTCGGACTCGGACTCCCGACCACACTACGCCTCATCGATGCCATTCCTTTCTATCATCACGGGATGACGCTGATGGGGTTGAAAGAAAACGTCATGGAGAAGGATTTATTGATTCATGCAAGCTTTTCGTTCTCTCGTCCAAATCTGTTTTCGTCTCATAATTTCGCGAATCATCAACGCACCTAAATCCATCTCAACACCCAATCATTGGCCCAGGCACCACCGGAAGTCGAACTTGCCAGTCCTTTGATGTCCAGGACTTTGCTAGTGGAGTTGTATGTCCATCCGCTGGAGATAGTCGCTCCGTTCAGTGTCACGTTGTTAACAGGTAAGGAAACGCCCATGATCGTGATATTTGCAAGAGGATTGGTGTCTTGGTACAGTCCACGACCAGAAGCGTAAAGTGCGGAGTTGGTGAGTGAAAACTATTTGATGTTAGAGATATTCGGATCCCAACAAAGCTAGACTTACCTCAACCCAGAGAGTCGAGTTCTGGACCAGACTTTCTCCGTCATCAATGTACAGCTGTCCGCTTGCGGTACCTCCTATGTTGCATGCAGCCAGGATTCCCCATGGGTTCGATCGAGAATCTCTGGTCGTGTAACCTGGCTCCTGGATTGGCAAAACGCTTCCACCCCTCACATACACGGGAATGTGACCAAGAGGGGCATCAATCGTGACGTTCTCGCCAGGTCCAGCGCTGATTGCAGACTGGTTATACCAATCATACCACACTTCACCTGATCCGACACCAGGGAAGACGCCATTCACGGTCGTAGCGCCTTGGGCAAGGACAGGTGTGATCATCAAGCTGTCGCCAAACATGAATTGGGTGTCGACGGCAGCGAGTGTTGGATCGTTTGGAAATTCCCAGGGTAGCGCTCTCATAACAGTAGATCCTGTTGAGTGTGCAAGGTAGAAGGTGGTATAGATATACGGGAGCAGGGTGTAGCGAATGTTCATCGCAATCTTACTTGCTTCAGCAACAGAAGCCCAGCGATATGGCTCTTGAGAGATGGCAGACAACGTATTGTGGTTGCGATAGAATGGGAAGAATGCTGAAAGTTGCATCCATCGATTGCAAAGCTCTTCGTCGGTATTTCCGTTGAATCCGCAGGTATCGACCCCGAACATGGGAATGCCGAAGAGCGAGAATGAAAGCGCCTGCGAGATGGAAAAGTACATGTACGCCCACAAAGACGTGTTATCGCCTCCCCAATGGCCAGCCCATTTTCCAGACCCAGCAAATGTAGATCGACCGATGATGAACGGTCGCTTGCTTGGGAAGACGCTAAGAAGTGCATGGTAAGTGGCATTGAGGATCTGAGTGCCGAAGAGATTGTGGTAGTCATACTCTTGGGTCCCGCCATGGTGAGTAGCATTTGGGCTGACTGCGTGAACATCAAGTGCGCCTTGAACATTGTTTATGACATAGGGTGGGTATTCGATAGCTCGAAGTCCAGGCGTTGGGGTTGTGCGGATGTATGATGTGGAGGTTGTTGCTGCTGGAGCGGCGGTAGCAGCAGCAGCAGACGCTTGACTTGAAGATCCTGCTTGAGCAGAAGCATACTCGGTAGCGTTGGTTATGTTGAAACCCTCGGGGTATCCGTAGATGACGTTACCCGGCTCGCCTGGAAGACCGAAGCCTGGGTGAACAGGATTAAGAGTGAGGTTGTTGCTGCCACAAGAACCGACGCAGAATGAAGAGACTTCACTCATATCAATCCAAATGCCATCGAAAGAAATATTTTCATGCCACATCGTCATCTCGTTTGACCACCATTCAAATGCACCAGTCCCATTGAGGACAGCGCCAATCCAGTCTGTACCCAACGAATTAGCACTGTAAAATCCTAAAAGGTCCTAGGGAGCTTCGGAGACTGGGAGCTGTCTCAAGAGCTGACAAATGGAAGGATAAACGGGCATTCCGCTTTTAAAACAGCCCCCAAGCTCCGGAGCTCTCAAAGAAGAAGAAATGACTAATTAGTATGAGAATAAGCCTACCTGGGAAGACTGTATAGCCTGGCCACACTTCTCCAATATACAAGCTTCCATCTGGGTTCAGCATAAATGCATCGCTTGCGTTCCCACGATCGAAGATTGGATAAGCATCGCTGGCATTCTCCGGGTTGGGAACGTATATGGCTGAGTCAACAATGGGAATATAGTGCTGACCATTGGCGTGCAGCTGGGAAAGAAATCGGGCTCCCTCAACATATCCAAACCTTCCTTGATCGTTGTCAAAGTCGCGGTATTGATTCATGTAGTCAATATCGGTCCTAAAGAGTCAGTCTGAGGAGAAGAAGGGAAAGTCATGTGACCCACCAAATATTCTCCAACGGGATCCCGAATTTCTTGAAGCTGTCCACAACATCCTGGAGCTCTGACCAGTTGGAATATCCCCATCTGCACTGGTGATATCCAAAGGTAAAGTACTGTTGCATAGCTGGAAGACCAGTGGCACTTTGCTGGTAGGCTTTCGTAACTTTGTCCTGAGTGGGTCCAGCGTAAAAGTATAGGTCGATGCTGCCTCCAAGAGTCCGCCATGTGATGTTTGAAGGCCTCATCAGAACTTCCTGTCCATGGGAATTTCGCAAATACACTCCATGGGAGTAAGAGACGTAATTCCCAGTCGCATTTGTCGCGTTTGGAGCGTAGGTAAGATTTCCCGTAGTCTTGTTCATCGCGTAGTAACGCGTATCGAGGTAGAATGAGTGATCGCCATAAATGTTGTAATCGATTGGATCTCCAACATCCGCAGCCCAGAAGGTACGAGTGAGGTTGTTTCCCATTCGCAGACCATGAATCACTTCGCCCAGGCCATAGAGATTGTAGTTTTCGGGCAAAGCGCTGGCGAACTCGATGAATTGGTTCTCAAAGACGAGCTTAGTTCCGGTGGTATCGAAAAGAACATCCCCAGTTGATTGGCGAATGACTTGGAAGGAGAAGGTTGGATCATTGCTCCAGACGAAATTCAGGTCGCTTTCGAGGGTCGTGTTGGCATCGGCATCGATTGAAGGTTTCTGGACGAGAGCATCTGGCAGAACATACCAGGAGCTGTTGGAAGGTCCAATATTCGTGGGGATAATCTCGACGTGCAAACGATCTGAGGACTGATATTCGACTTTGAGATTTAAGCTGGTGATGTCTGTACCATATGCATTGCACGCGGGACCCGCGAGGCGCAGAGACGCCGTCAATCCGTATGGCGTTCTTGCAACATTCGAAGCTGTGTATCCCGGGCAGGCATCTTGAGCATTGACAGCTTCCGAATCGTAGATGTTCGGAATCAACGGCACACTCGCATCCGCTTCAGCTGGAACTGTGAATATGGCACGGTAACTCGTCGTTGCGTCTAATGTTGAGCTTGCTGTGGGGCTCTGAGCATAGACTGACGCGGTTGACGCGCAGAAAACGCACAAGGCGAGACCTGCTCTGCGCAACATCTTGTGCTTCCGCCACCAAATTTGATAGCAGGTGTGTAACAGGAAAAGAAACGAGCTCCAGAACCAAAGATTGAGCACAGAGAATGAGAGGAGATACCCAGGGGGAGCTGGAGGATCTATCCAAGAGGTCGTCATCTTGAATAAATAAACATCACACCCCGCCCGCAGCTCAATACCCCGCAAATCTCAGGGAACATATGAGCTCAAGCTCCAAATCAGCCACACGTTGGGAAGGAAGAGCTCCACAGGTAGGTGGAGGGGATTAAAGAAGGGCCGAGAAATAAAAACTCCGTACTCTAGTAGCAAGAGCCGTCAAGGTGATCTTGTTCTTTGTGGACAACCGCGAGGCATGCGAGGCTGCGAGACGGCATTAGTGGCGGGATTTTGCGCAGAAATTGGCCGAGAATCCCAGAGTTCGAAGCTCCGGAGCAGTTTTTCACGTCTCTCTAAGGTAGCTCAACAGTAGCGAGTGTAGTACCTATCAATCACCTGTTCAATCATGGCTATAAGCAACCCCGCCTCCCCCCGCATTTCAAGCTTGGGGACGTTTGTGATGTAATGGCGAGCGGTCGTGGTGGGGAAGGAAGCACTGCGGAGGTGGAGCGGGTGGACCTTCGAAAGAAACAAACGGCCCGACAGGTGCCGGGGGCCTTGTTTGGAACCTTGTTGGATCAGTGGACTGTTTCTCAATTGTGCGAGAATTTGGCCGCCGTGGATCGTGAATGGGAACTGTTAATAATAGGCGGTGC
The DNA here is from genome assembly GCA_003988865.1 of Phialocephala sp. D728. Taxonomy (NCBI): domain Eukaryota; kingdom Fungi; phylum Ascomycota; class Leotiomycetes; order Helotiales; family Mollisiaceae; genus Phialocephala; species Phialocephala sp. D728. Next base: position 115,159 of record QYAJ01000172.1, on the reverse strand, counting down.
AGGAAAGGAAGGAGGTTGGGTTCTTGGCAGGGGCTTTTCAGCCGGAGAATCACTCTCACGTGATTCTCACCGCCTTGATTCGTTTTCTGCCACAGCAGCTCCCCAATCTGAGCCCAGGAGCTTTGGGAGTTCAGAATGTCTGGGACTCGTTCAACGATTCCTCCAAGCATTATACTTGACTGCCATATCAAGAGTTCACTGGAACTCGATATCACCCTTTAGAATATTGTAGCATGAACCCTCCAACTGACAAAAACCTTCTGAGCCTTCGATTCAATTTCAGACGGAAACAACAGCACGACTATGGGAGCTACTACCCATCAACGAGCGTCTGCAGATGCCTTGATCTAGCTCGGGCTTGAGTTCGCAGAGGATGTGAGCCAGGGTTGAGGTTTTCTAGGGATATGTCGAAACAAGCGTTGAGGTCTGCTGCTCGGAGTCCACACCATACCACTCGACCAGATTAGCTCAACAATGCGAGAATATTTAGCTCACAGCGCCAGCATCCACAGCAGATCCGCCAGCATCCGACAAGCACTTCTATAACTCGCTCTCGAAAGGGTAGTGGAAGAATAGCGACTTCGAGTCCTACGAATTCCGAAAGCCGAACACACATCAACCCACTCTTGCAGACCAAGTTACGCATTGCGTTGATGGAAGTACGTCTACGCAGCTGTCGAATAAGAATCACCCCAACGTGAAACAAGCGGCGGGTGGTGTGATATCAGCTGGAACGAGCATTTTGTCGACAGATTCACAAGTTTCATGGACAGGATTGAGTACCAGCACTGCGATGTAGTGTGGCATAGTCGAGCCTCTTACGCTGGGCCTGAATGACACGAGGTCGTCCTATCTCCCGCACCACGCCAGTACACCGCCAATCTCCCTAGGACGACGAGTAGGTCAGTGGCCCTTACCAGATTGCTGCACTGCTTCATTCCTGCCAAGTTGCTTTTGCTAGGAGCTTTCTCCGCCCCACACAATTTGCGACCACTATCGGTTGATCTGCCGCCGCGATGCCAGGTTTTGAACTATCCCGAAGGACCCGAGCCCAGCGTAGGACACTCAATCGAAGGGCTCAAAATTTGGCAAACAGAAGTAGGTCTCTAGTGCAGTAGCCAGATCTTTCGTTACAAGGCGCACATCTGTTAATTGTGGCCGAGTTTGTGAAATCCAATTTCTGACATGGCCAAATTTGATTGGACCTGTGAGAGAGTCTTCAGTGAGAGAGCCAGCCTGCCGATCTCTTTGGTTCAGTGGACGGTACGGCCCACAAGTACTTCGTCTATGGAAGTAATCCTGGGTTATTCATCCCAGAGCTTTTGTTCGGCTTTCTTCCTTGCCTTTCTCATCGGTCATATGTCAAGCGACTAATATTCTTTACTACAAATGTCCAAAAGCTAACCCATCCTGGGCACTAGTTTCTTGAATCATCTGTTACACGACATCTGAGTAAGATTTATTTCGTTTTGTGGGCAGATCACTCAGACCAAGGCTTGGCTTTCAGCCTCAGGCGCCACAAGCCCGCCATGCGCCATGTGGGATACCAGGATACCAGGATCCTTCAATTTTGGAGCTTCATACACTCGTTGGGAAAGCTCCTGCAGGAATCTGAGGGCAGATTAGTTTTGCTGTTCGCTTGCAGCTTATTACTTGTGTCCCGCTGTAATTGGTGTATTCTCCTTGCCGACTTTTACAATCATGCTCGTGGAGTTGGTAATGATGCTCGTACCCGGTTTCATCGCCAAATCACAACTTCCCTTGCAGATACCCGCATCTCGAGCTTAGTCCTGCCTGCCGATCCCCAATCCGGAGGAATGGATTGGCTGAGCGCAGGAACATGCAAGGGATACATGCACGGAAGCTGCCGGTGAGATGTCTTTCACACTCTTATTCGCATCTTGCATTTCGCTCTCGCCTCAATTGTGTCATTTTCCTAGCATATAAGCCCACAATATCAAAGTCGCAAGCCTCTTTGTGGAGTGCCAAGCCCGCAAAATGCGGAGAATAGCGTATGGTTTTTTCAGTGAGCTCCATAATTCTAACTCGGCTCTTCCACGTCTTGCACGCAAAATGGATGCTGATATAAATATAAATTTAAAGCCTAGCCCAGATGCTCGTACTTACCCGGCAGGATCGATCTGAGGTTTTTACCAGTCGAAGTTCCCTCTATTCTCTAGCTTACACCCTTCTAACATGCGTACTCCTCTAGCCATCATTGGCCTGGTTGAACTCATATCAGCTGTGTGTCCTTATATAGATGGCCACGCTGAGATCAAAGGACGCTCTGATCATGCAGAAGAACACCTTAAAGGGCGCGACGTGCAGACGGATGCAGATTTTCTAGGCCAATTCGTAGTTGATGATTCCAATTCCTACATCACAAGCGATGCTGGTGGTCCAATCGAAGACAACCATAGCTTGAAGGCTGGCGAAAGAGGTCCAACTCTTCTGGAGGACTTCGTTTTCCGACAGAAAATTCAACATTTTGATCATGAGAGGGTGGGTGCTGCACTGTGCGATCGAACATGCAATACTGACCTTCGCCCAGGTCCCAGAACGCGCTGTTCATGCTAGAGGAGCAGGTAAATAATGGGGAGATCTCAGAGAATGCTCTAACGCTCCATAGCTGCACATGGTATGTTCACAAGCTACGGAGACTACAGCAATATCACGGCAGCATCATTCTTAAGCCAGCAAGGAAAGCAGACACCGGTCTTCGTCCGATTTTCCACCGTCGCTGGATCAAGAGGTAGCGCAGATACTGCAAGAGATGTCCACGGGTTTGCTACTCGGTTCTACACCGACGAGGGCAATTTTGGTGAGTCTCTCGTTATTGATCGCGTAACTGCGAGCTCGTCTCGCAGTAATGCTTCTGGCTAGTCGAAAGGGGCTAAGAAAGTTTTTGTTGAGGCTAAGAGACTGAGACCCTCTTGCTCACTTTTCACTGACATTCAAATCACAGACATTGTCGGTAACAACATTCCCGTCTTCTTCATCCAAGATGCGATCCTCTTTCCCGACCTCATTCACGCCGTCAAGCCGAGTCCCGATAGAGAGATTCCCCAAGCAGCCACAGCTCACGATTCCGCTTGGGACTTCTTCAGCCAGCAACCCAGCACACTGCATACATTATTTTGGGCGATGGCAGGCAACGGTATCCCGCGATCATACAGGCATATGGACGGCTTTGGGGTTCACACATTTCGCTTCGTTACCAATAATGGTGACTCGAAGTTCGTGAAGTGGCACTGGAAAACGAAGCAAGGAAAAGCTAGCTTAGTATGGGAAGAGGCTCAAGTTCTTGCTGGAAAGAACGCCGATTTCCATCGCCAGGATCTGTGGAACGCGATTGCCTCTGGGAATGGTCCTGAGTGGGAGCTTGGCGTGCAGATTGTTAACGAGAGTGATGCTTTGTCATTTGGCTTTGACCTTTTGGATCCTACCAAAATCATCCCGGAAGAGCTTGTTCCTGTTACATTGCTTGGGAAAATGCAACTCGATACTAATCCCACAAACTACTTTGCTGAGACCGAGCAAGTCATGGTATGTTCATGGAGCGCCATCTGGAGTGCTGGCTAATAAACACAGTTTCAACCCGGTCATATTGTCCGTGGTATCGACTTCACAGACGACCCCCTTCTCCAAGGTCGCATCTACTCATATCTTGATACACAATTGAATCGTCACGGTGGTCCCAACTTCGAGCAACTTCCCATTAATCGCCCTCGCGTCGAAGTCCATAACAACAATCGGGACGGCGCAGCTCAGAACTTTATCCCTCTAAATGTGGCCCCCTATTCACCCAACACCCTCAATAGTGGGAACCCGAAGGAAGCGAATCAGACAGTTGGAAACGGCTTCTTCACCACGCCAGGCCGCACCGTCATAGGAAACCTCATGCGCACAACTTCCTCTACGTTCGCAGACGTCTGGTCGCAGCCACGTCTCTTCTTTAACTCTTTGATTCCCGTCGAGCAACAATTCTTAATCAATGCTATGCGATTCGAAGTCTCGCATATACAATCCGCAATCGTCAAGTCCAACGTTATCATTCAACTCAATCGTGTCTCGAACGACCTCGCCAAACGGGTTGCTGAGGTCGTGGGCATCGCTGCTCCAACTCCGGACCCGACATTCTATAATAATAACAGCACAACATTTGTGACTATCTTTGGAAATCCTCTTCCCACCATTGCGACGTTGACAGTCGGTGTGCTGGCGAGCATCAAGTCTTCGGGCTCTCTTAGTCAAGCTGCTGCACTTGCACAGAACTTCTCGAGCGCAGGTGTGAACGTCATTGTCGTCGGAGAGATTTTGCAAGCTGGTATCAATCAGACATACAGCGCTGCCGATGCTACTGGCTTTGATGGCATTATAATTGCTTCTGGTGCAGAATCTCTCTTTACGAATGGGTCCTCGAGCACATTCTTCCCTGCCAACAGACCGCTGCAGATCCTGACAGATGGGTATAGATGGGGGAAGCCTGTTGGTGCTTTAGGGAATGCGAGCTCAATGCTGCAGCTTGCTGGGGCTACTACGACCCCAGGTGTGTTCACGGGTTCCGATGTCGGATCGTTTGTCACCAGTTTTGAAGGAGGTCTGCAAACTTTCAAGTTCATTGATAGATTCCCTATCGATAGCTGAGTGGTGTAATGATGCGAACCTCTTATGGCTAGTAAAGTTGGTAAACTAATTTGGTTCAAGAATGATACTTTCATCGTCAATTGTGTTTGCCATTACATCTTCTCACTTCTTTGCCAATTCTGTCAGCAATGGAAAAATGGGTGTTCCAAATCCAGTCACCGGATCCCATCCCGCTGTCGCGTTAAATCCGTCAACACCACATCCAGCAGCACTTCCGCTCGTGATATCCGTGAAACCTTTGTATCCACGAGAGTAGAGCCACGGGTTCAAAAATCCAAGTGGAGGCTTGCCACAAGAGAGCAAATCATCGTTCACCAGTGCGAGAATGCCAGACATTAGTGGTGTGGAGGCACTGGTACCGCTAATTACGCCTTCCGTATCATTCCAAACATATGCAAAGTATTGTCCTTGCGCTGAGAGATCAGGATATCCGCGTCCGCCTGCTAAAGTCAATAAGAGCGTCCATCACTGGTTAAAAAAACCGCACCTTTGTTATAGAGCCCATCATAGAGACCATTCAAGTTCTTCACATACTGTTTCACAACTTTCTCCTGGTATTTCGGAGTTGAGAAATAATTGCTGAATCCTCCACCACTGGAATATATTTCTCGATACGCACCATCAGCACCATAATACCCGGGACGAAAAGCCACAACCTCAGGCTCAAATTGATGAGTCGCTCCAACAGTCGTTACATACGGGCAGCCAGAAGGAAACAAAGGAACGAACATCGTGGTATTCTTTCCATCATTGCTGATGCAAGTATTGTTGATACCAACCCCTCGATCACCTGATGCAAAGAGGACTGAAACGCCTCGAGCTCCTAGCTGAGCAAATTGCCTGCATACTCGCTCAGCATAGGCTTTTGGTACCGTCTGCTCGTCGTCTGCATACGAGGTACTAATGACTCGAGGAACAATGGGCTGTCCTAGAACGTAATTGAGCCAGATGAGGTAAGGCTCATTTGTGTTGTCTGTGGTGCTGATATCTGGAACGAATGGAGGACTTCCACCAGTGGAGTATGAAATCACTGGTGTTGGGTCACTGATGCCCGTGATGGCCTGTATGTCGAGATTGGCTTCTCGAGATATGCCTTCGAGTGATTGATTGAGAGTCAACGGTCCGTCCTGGACTGGACCATCAGCGATAGAGATCTGAGGGAATTTGTATGCGGCATCCTCTGCTCCTGGGTGATACTTCTTGAGAAATTGGTAAGTATCGGGACGGATAGGGATCTCGCCTAGGAAGTTGTTGAATCCCACTTTGTTCAGCCATGGAACTTTCGGCTTGTACCCTTTCGTGGAATACAAGGTCATGAAGCACTCTGGGGTGACAGAGCTGATGTTGCAGACTTTCGATACGGTTTCGTTCGAAGGTGGGGTGTATCCTGGCGAGATCCAAGGCGGAAATTGAAGGAACTCAGTCTTCTGACCAGAGGTTCGCATGAACGAGGTAGTTGGCTGAATAGAGTCGATGTGCTCGTGGAGGTGACTTGGGAGCGACCATTCAAGTGTTCGAATAAGTTGATCGCCGTCTTCGTGTTCGTACACATGGTACTCAGTGTCAAGAAGATGCTCCACAGTGGAAACTGGGAGGGACACGGATATCCAATCCTTCGCGGCGCTGTAGGTGAGATTTTCGACGCCGTTGATACGAAGCCAATCTTGAACCAGTGCAGAAGTCCTGTCCGTTGGCCTGATCAGGTCATTGACCTCTTCATAACTCAAATGCTGGCCATATCGCCTATGGTCGGGATCGGAAACTTCTTGCTGTTAGGACTGTCTACAGAAGATGTAGGAATAAATACCTTCATACAAATGACGTTCTAGCTCATCGAAGCTGCTTTGCTTCATGCCAATGTTTAAATGAATTGTGAAATCCTCCACAGCTTTGCTCACCTTACGCCACTTTTGTGGAACAAAATGAGTCTCTTTGATGGCATATCCAGCTCGCTGCTGAACGGGCGAGCTCAGGACTGCTTGCGCAGTGATGGCAATTGACAGGAAGGCTGTGGTGCCGTACATAATTGTAAGGGAGATATTTAACAATTGGAGTCGCATCTTGAGGGAATCCTAGAATATATCTGTCGAGCTCCCCAGGCTTGTCTGTGCTCTCCTGTAGGAATGTCATCATATCAGCCAGAAGCAATCGCTCCTGGGCAACATGATGATTGCTCTCCAAGGAAGTGTTGTGAATGGTTCAGAATCCCGCCAAGAATTCCCTCCACCTTGGCATCCCCGGAGAGGCAGGGGTCAAGAAAATACATTTTTCAGACGATAAGCCGTGATTGGCTAATTTCGCCAGGTACAGATGTTGTCTAATATCAAAAATCATTGCATAGCTTGGCAAGATTGGGACTGGGATGTGAAGTACGTTCGCCACATGATTGCTGTCGCCTTGGCAGCTGTCGACGCTGCTGCCAAGCTGTCTAGATAGGAAGGAGGGGTAGGTCTTAATGAGCTACCCATCAAGAGTTGCTAGATATTAAAGGAGAATAGTGATATGCAGCATTCAATCACTTAAATGTAACAAGCTATTGAGTTGATTCAGCAAGATACCATTATTATTTAATGCATTCTCTGGAATTCCTCGTTCGTCAAGGTTCGTCGCCGGCACAGTATCTCGGAGATTAAAATTAATTCTTCCTCTTCCTTCAGTTGAAGTTGATCTCTCTATCCACTACACAAGCATCCTTATCCGTATCACTCACTACTTCTGAAGTTTCTCCATCCCACCTCATCTGGTACTCTGCCATCAAAGTTCTAGCAGATGGACTACTGGTAATAAAGTCATTAAGTCCGTTGGCCGGGAAGATAAGGTGCAAGGAGCAGTATATACTTGCACTAATGGCAAACCCTGCCAAAAAGCAAATATAGTAGAGATGAGTCAAGCCAGTGGGAACAGTTACTGATGGCTGGACAGACGCGACGAATCCTGGCATCGAGGGAGCCACGCCACATACCCACTATTGAGAAGTTAGCAGTACAATCAAGGTCAAGAGAACAGCAAGCTACGTACAGCTACAACAGCACGCCAATTGATGCCCCAAGTATACCAATATACACTCTGCTTGTTTCCCACGAATAAATCATCGACGTTGACCTTCCCTTTGTTAATGACGAAGTATGAGGAGATCATCAATCCCGTCATTGGGCCGAGAAAGACACTGTAGCTTCCCAGGACTGAGATAAACGTCGTCGCGGTGTTAACAAGTCTCCATGGATTACATGCAACGCTCACAAGAGCAGTGATATATGCTCCACGACGGATGTTGATATATCGTGGAAATGTCGCTGCAAGGTCAAACCCACCTGAAAGAGCGTTGCCTGGGACATTAACACCAATTTGAGAAATCACCAACGCGGCGCCCGCAAAGAATCCAGCAACTCTTTCGCGGGATCCCCCATTCTCGATAAGTGTCGTGAAGATATCGGGCAGATTCCAAAGAGCTCCACCGAACCTGTTCTGTGTAGCGGCAGTAACAAGTATCCCGATGATGGAACAAATAATTGCATAGAGGGGGAAGCTGAATATTTGCCCCATGATAGCATCTCGGGGCTTGTGGGCAAATCTAGCGTAATCATTTTGGTTGAGAATACCCGCAGCGATGGACCCAATAGTGCTGATGATTCCGTATGCAATAAGCCAGCCAGTGCTGCTAGCTTCAGCTGTTGGTGTGCTAGAAATCGTATCACCGAAACCCTCCGGACCCATTGTGGCAAGAGCCCAGATCAGAAGAACAATTTCGAAGATCAAAATTGTGGCGCTCGAGAAATAGAAAAAGTTCTTGAGCTTGTGTGGTCGGATCCAGATGACTGGGAGCGAGACCACGCTGAAGATGATATAGGCCACGAATTGCGCTGTAGTCATTCCGGTTGACTCAGGCATATGATTTGGGATGTGTTTTTCAAGCGAGGGATCGAGAGCCATGAGGCAGACATAGAGACATTCCCCGCCAATCCACGCTTGGAAACCATACCACACTGAAGAGGTCAGCTTCGAACAAATATCCGACGCGTGTGAACTCACCGAGGGAGAGGAGAATTCGATTCCATATGACGAAAGCACTTCCATACATCCCCCAGACATATCGATTGACAACTGGGAATCCAATATGGTAATATGCGCCGGGAACTGAGTTCAAAATGACGAATATAGTTGCGAGTATGTTTCCGATGACAATAGCTTATCTTTGGTCAGCGATGACGGAGGAAGAGGACATTGTGCGCGTACAGATTATGGCTTGCCACCAAGTCAAACCCAAAGCAATGAGAGAGCTTCCAGTCAGGTACGTTGAAATATTCGAATTTACCAAGATCCCTGCGTACATCAGCACCGATTAATTGTTTCACGTCGAGAGAATTTACAATAGTTATGGAAGGTCCAAAACGTCCATGTGCGGCGACCAGCTTCAATTGGTTTGATATCATCATTGATCCATCTCGTGAGCTCAGTTTCGGACGCAACTTCAAGTCTTTTCATGAAGCTCATCTTGGCGGATGAGATTAAAGATCTTGAAGATGAAAGAATGAAAAGGTATGGGATAAAACGAAATGAACATTTCCACTTGTCAAACCAATGTTATCGGTTGTTGGCCGATCGTCGAGATGGGGTCGCCGATCAGATGCCTCTAGGCTATACCCCATTCTTGGCCACGCTCCATCAGAAAGATCCACTGCTCTCATTAGAAGCTTATCTTCGGGCAGTCCCGATAGGCGTGAATTACTCGTGGGGCCAGACAATCTGTCCTTTGCCAGTGCGGAATCAAAAACGCAACATCCGAAGGTTGGTTCTCATGCTATTTTACATTGAAATTGAAATTATTCCTGACATTGGGGCAGACTTTCTGCCTTACATGAGTATCGCTAGCCAATCGGCGTGACTGAAGTCAAGTCTCTTCTTCTTCTCCTGTGTCTTTCTTCCCTCGTAGTCATATAGGAGTGCTCGGCATCCGTGGATTTGATTCGTCATCACTTTCTCGTGTTGTCGCGCTGCTTCGTCTTGCTCCGTTCAGTTCACATTGTTCGGGTCAGTTCATCGAGCGGTATACATTTAGCAAGCTTTGGAAACCCGTTGCCGGCGCACAAATTCAAATTTTGGTCTTTTCCTGCTTTAATTCAAGATGTACAGGATCGGAGTAGACGTCGGTGGCACCAACACAGATTGCGCCATCCTTGATCTCGAGAAGTTGGACACTCAATCACGAGGGGTGCTAGTTTCAAGCAAGACTCCCACCACAATCGACATCACAAGCGGAATTATCCGCGTTGTTGAAAATGTCCTGCAAAAGTCCCAAGTCGACAAGGAAAAGGTGCTGAGTGTCACAATAGGGACGACGCATTTTGTCAATGCCGTTGTTGAAGCAGATGAGAGGAGGCTGAGCAAGGTTGCGGTAGTGAGATTATGCGGTCCGTCGACAAGACATATCCCACCTTTCACGGATTATCCGTTAGGATTAAGAAGAATCATGAAGGGACCAATCTATTATTTGGATGGAGGATTGGAGATCGACGGGAGAGAAATTCTCCCTTTAAATCCGAAGCAGATTGAGGAGACTGCCCTTGATATTCGAACACAAGGATTCACGAAAGTGGCTCTCATCGGTGTATTTTCGCCCTTAGATCATGCTGGAATCCACGAAGAGACTTGCAAAGAGCTCATGGTGAAGGTTGCTCCGAAGCTTGATATTGTGTGTTCTCATACCATTGGAGGCGTTGGGTTGTTGGAGAGGGAGAATGCCACAATTCTGAACGCTTCAATTTTGGCTGTCGCCCAAAACACGGTGCATAGCTTCAAAACAGCGATGAAGAGGCTGCAGCTTTCATGTCCATTGTATCTGACAGAAAACGATGGTACTCTCACTGAGGCAGATGATGCAGCGAAACTGCCGATCAAGACATTTGCAAGTGGGCCAACGAATAGCATGACTGGCGCAGCGTTCCTCGCAGGACTTGATAAAGGCCATGGAGACACATCATCTCAAGTTCTGGTGGTTGATATTGGCGGAACGACGACAGATATCTGTGCCTTGCTTCCATCAGGCTTTCCAAGACAGGCTCCTAATTTCGTTGAGGTGGGTGGGGTGAGGACAGCGTTTTCGATGCCAGATGTTCTATCTGTTGGTCTAGGAGGAGGAAGCAGGGTTGGTGTCGATGGTGACGGCAAGGTGACCGTGGGACCAGACTCCGTCGGCCACTACCTAACAACACGTGCATTGATTTTCGGTGGAAAGATCACGACCTCGACGGACATTGTTGTCGCAAGTGGCATGGAACAGATTGGAGAACCTAATCTCGTCTCATCCGTTCCCAAGGAGGTGGTGAATGGCGCACGAAAAGAGATCAAGGCAATTCTTCAGAAAGCGATCGAGGCTATGAAGGTGTCCGCAGTTCCTGTCACCGTACTTCTTGTTGGAGGAGGCTCTATTGTGTACATGGATGAGCTGGAAGGCGTGACAAAATGCATCATCCCACCGCATCACGATTCTGCAAACGCTGTGGGGGCAGCAATTTCCAAGGTGGCCGGAGAGGTCGACATCATTGAGATTTTGGATGGAAGAGACGAGATGGAGGCTGTGAAGTTGGCGGAGGCTACAGCCATCCGAGCCGCGATTGCGAAAGGCGCAGACCCAGAGGATGTCAGAATCGTGGAGATTGAGAAGATTCCCCTGCAATATGTATCCAACAAGGCAACTCGGATCAAGGTCAAAGCTATTGGGAAACTGAAAACTCCGCAGGCAATGGCTATCCCTTTAGGCGGTGAACCGTCTGTAGAAGAACGAGTGCTTGATGAGGTTTTAGAAGGGGAGAAAGTAGCTGCTGGTTCCGACAGTCACAAAACAATGACCAAGCCGTCATTAGATCTTGACATCGACAATTATCGTCCAGAAGTTCGAGATAGGGTATGGTTTCTATCAGAAGTTGACCTAGAGTTCATCGCTTGTGGTACAGGAATCCTAGGTACAGGTGGTGGTGGTCCATCATACCTCGCATATCTCGTCGCTCTCGATGCATTGCGCGCAGGCGGACAGAAGATGCGAGTGATATCTCCAGACTATCTCAATAGTGACGATACGGTTGTATTTGGATCGTGGTATGGGGCTCCAAGTGTGGCCGGAGAAAGGTTGTCAGCAGGAACAGAGATTCCAGCAGCGATTGATGCACTGAATAAAATAATGGGAGTCAAAGACTTCCATGCTTTGCTTGCCGATGAGATTGGTGGAGGAAATGGGTACGAGTCCGAGACACTGCAGCTCGAATTATGCTGACAGCATAGTCTTGCCACCTTCCCAACAAGTGTCCACTATGATCGCCCTACGATTGATGGTGACATGATGGGAAGAGCGTATCCATCCATGGAGCATGGTGAGAAGCGACCCTATCGAATTTAAGATAGGAGCTCGCTAATTAGTTAGGCACGCCGTATGTTTACGGACATCCAATTGCACCATGTGCCATGGCCGACGCGAAGGGAAATGTGTCCGTGGTGATGGTGTGTTCTGTTATAGGAATTAGTAGTTGGTGCTGACCGAGTCAGAGTGCTGAATCGAATGCTCGCCTCGAGAAAATGCTCAGAGCAACTTGCATCGAGCTAGGCCTGAAGACATCTGTTGTGGCTCGTCCCCTCCAAGGCTCAGTGATCAAAGACTTTGTAGTTCCCAACACAATATCGCAATCTTGGTACTTGGGAAGAGCCGTGCACCTCGCTCGAAAGACCAAGACGAGCTTCGTCAAGGCAATTGTAAGCGAGCCTCCAATCATCAATACTTGGCTGACCACTGTAGTTTGATGTCATGCCTGGCAGAGAGCTGTTCTCTGGGAAAGTAATCGATGTAACACGTGACGTGAGCAAAGGAGGATACACAGTCGGACGGTGCTTAATTGCTCCCTTGTCCGACGACGAGGTCCAAGACGATGAGGCCAGGATAGAGAAGCGCCACTTGATCATACCGTTTCAGAACGAGTTCTTGTACGCTGCATACACAGACGAAAAAGGACGAGAGGGGACGGAAGTAATTTGCACTGTTCCGGACCTCATCTCGGTGCTGGGAGAAGATGGAGAAGCCATCGGATCGCAGGAACTGAGGTACGGTCTGAAAGTTTTTGTGATAGGCATGCCTGCTCATCCACTTTGGACGGCGGATGAAAGGGGGTTGAAAGTTGGTGGCCCTGAATATTTTGGCCTGAATATGGACTGGAAGAGCATAGGAGAATATAAGAAGCCAAGAAGCGTGATAGAAGAGTTTAAATAGAGACAAACATTGGATGATATGACAAATATGAAGAACAAATACGATAAGAGATCAGAAATATCACCGTAACACCGAGCGCTGATGCAGAAACCGAACTTCACCAGAACCCCATCGCAGCCTCCAACAATGTCCCACCACTCATCGTACACTCAGATCCCAAGGAATCACCTGGCCTAGTTGAACGCATCCCCGACATTTCCTCCAGACTTCTCGCAGACGAGTGGACCCAATGGAAAGCCTGGTGTATCCGCTCCAACTGCGGCCGCAGACTCGAGCCAAAGTTCGCCAATATTACCCAGAATTTGTGCGCATCTCACATTATTGATATTGTCCACCGCCGTCTGGACCGACTCGCTCGCATCAAGAAGATCCTGGAGATTTTGTGGAACAGCGCCGAAGACTTGACCAAGCGTGGCAGCGGCTTGTTGACCCGCTGCACTGAGACCTGGAGTACTTTGAAGGGTGCTGAGGAAACCAGGTTCAAGATTTGCTAGAGATAGGGCCATATTTTCGGCGGTCGTAAGGGCCGGGTTGGTAAGTCCTTCGGCGCTGTTGAGGAAGAGGTTCACGCCATTGACGGACACGTCCCAGGAATTGATTGTGGTAACGACCTGTTCGCATAGCGATGGGTTTGCTGTGTTCTGGCAATCGTTGACCGCATCTTGAACAGAGCGTTTACCGAAGGGCGAGGAGTGCTTTGGTACGACGTAGCTGACGGGTGCTGCAAGAGAAGCAACCGAGAAAGAGAGAATAGCGGCGATAGTGGAGGACTTCATATTGAGGATTTTAGATGGTGGATTGTAGTTTGGTTTTGAAGAAAGGATATGTGGTAAATATATAGAAGGGTTGTTTGAAGATGTGAATACTGGTTTGGATGAAGGTGTTGATGCTGATGATGAAAGCCCAACTCTGGAATACACGGCCTTCTCTTATAAGTGTTGCGATGCTTCGCAAGTGTCAGTGGTATCGTGAGACTGAGCCCCAGTGTAGAGGCTGAGATCTAAAAATGGTCTAAGAGAGCTCATGACCGTCATTGTAATCTTTACCTCGTAGATTTTACACGCAAATGTCGGCCGAAACCATCTTCACTGTGATTATCTCCCCGTATGGCCAAATCCGTACATTTCGAATATTGAAGTACATAATTGGTCAGAGCTAGCATCAGTAGCCACACGGCGAGGCTAAGGCCCTCAGCCTGGAGGTGAGGCGAGGCGAAGGCAATTGTCATGTGCTTACTTCATCTTGTCAAATCAACGCCCAATGAGAACAGTCGCCGACTCACACAGAAATAAACAATCTCATGTCAGACTTCTGAAACAGGATATAAAAAGATTTTTTTTCCCAATTGGGACATGTCGGCCGCCTTTGTGGAGACATTTCTGAGATGTGCCTTTAGCGACCGGAATCGTTGAGGCTGAAGAGCGGAATAATGTTGCTGCGCCAGAATCTCGACAGGCGCTAAACAGAGACTGTATGAATGTGATTGCATGGGATACGACGTATACACCTAGCAGAGATATCATTCCTATCAGATTATGGCAGGAGATCCTACGCGGCCGAATCGCACATGGTTTAGTAGCTGGAAATTCTGCAAATCGCCGTCTCCACATGACCATCCGTATCCAGAACTTGCAGAACAAAGATGATTGTCCATAAATATCGTTCGGCATGTTTATTTGTAGGTGAACGGGCCGACAGAACCCGAGTCTTGCCCCTACACTAAACGAGTGTGGGTTCCTCGAAATTACCCTCAATCTGTTTCTTCATGGACTGGAAGAGGTCGAGGTATTTTTGCGGCGGCTTGTACACCTCATTTTCTTCGCGATCTTCGAAGCCAAACTTGAATTTGAATGTCTTGACATTCGATAGGTTCAGCAACGGGTCACAGATCTTGCTGTCGAGGAAAAGCTCCGTCGCTTTCTCGCTGGCGATATCCATCAGCCTGTCTACCTTGTCTTCGATCACATCGGCGTCTTCATCATCCTCGGGCATTTCTTCCATCATTAGATTGGAATTCGCCGTAACTTCAACTTCCAAGCAGATTTCGAGATGTGTGATTTGTCGAGAGTTGGAGAGGAGCTTGACGAAATCCTTCATCGAGGGGGAAGATCGGAGTACTTTCTGGTATGCTGCAGCATCGTCGCTGCGTACGATATGCGTATCGTCATCGATCCAGAGCTCCACGAACTGGGTACGTTCAAAATCGAAATTGGCGTCAAAATAAATCTTTTGGAATCTCGCAAAGACATGTGGTTCCATGGCGCCGCTCATCACCGTCGTATCGTATACAACTTTGTATCCTTCTCGTTTGCCGACCCCTTGTAGTGGATTATATCTCCAGACGGCCGCGTGGAGTATACCCAACGCCAGCGTTTCAGGCCTCAAGCAAAAGATGTCTCCGGGATTCACAGACAGCATAGCTTCCGTATAGAGGAGTGAAGACGCTTCTGAGTATATTTGGCGGCTCATGCGTAGGATGGCCGGGTAGCGCTTGAAATTGTCGTATTCTGACTTCGTGAATGGGTTTGCTTCGGCGGCAGTGATATACTCCTTTCCTCCGTCGTATAGCATCTCTTCAAACTCATCCTCAGTATCTCGACCATCTGAATCCTCTTCGTCAGAACCTTCAGGGGTCCCAACAATAGGTGTCATGAAGATCATTCTGCTCGGGAAGAGGAGCTGTCGGTAGATGGCAAGGCGGATCTCTAGAGTGGTCAGCGTATTTCGAAGTGGAGGACGGTCCTAGACCAATACCTTTAGGGATACGCAGAAAGCGGCAGACTGCCGGAGGCGGGAGCTGTATTCCTTCCATGGATGACATCTCGAGTAGTAAGGAAAATGTAGAATTCGACTGGTTTTATTGCGGGGAGACACGTACATTGACAGTCTGAAGAACGCGGTGTGGGGCACAACACGTGACTGACACAGACCCTGCGACCACATGGCCTAGATCATCACCATTCGTTACCCTTATGCTCATATATAGATCGGCTTTTAGGGGTTTTTTATTCCTATGCAAAGATCAAATGGACATATGGTTGCTCGTCACACTCCATGTGGCCCCCAGCTCGTGGAAGGACCTCCTCGTAGATGTAGGACATCTTTAACTGTATCCCTTTTTCAAGACAGACCGGGCATTTCAATGGATAGCATTAGTGTACTTTCAGCGTCATCCCAGTGTTAGCATTAAGCGAAGGTGGTAACGCATTACTCTACGTAATCCAGCACACTGCTATAAGAAACTGTTTTCCATGCTCCAACACCGCTTCAGCAGTCTGCTTGATCACACTACTCCCCGTGCTTAATCTCAATAGTCAAATGACACCCGAAGATTATGTCGAGACTACATAGCCATCTCCAAAAGATCGCATAGCGTATGGCAATTTAGAAGTCACTTTCAACCATTGATAATCATCCTCGGGATAATGCTCTTGTTACCAATGCCACTTTCATTAGCTAGGGAGACTTTCCTTCTGTAGAAACAATTAGGACCATCCTTCGCGCAGTATTGTCTGATTATCTCCAAGCTGTCGCAAAATCAAGTTCCATTGCCCAGTTACAGTGTTCTGTTGATAATCATGAAGAGGAAAGCTTCGAAGCTCCACCACAAGGTTAATGTAATGTCCACAACCGTGGCCTAAGAGACAAATCTGAGCAAGATATCTTCACGCATGAGGAGTACGATGATTATGCTTCATGCGATAGTATCCATGATCTCCTTTCTGAATGTTCGAACCTAGATCTTACTGCAGGAACGCCCACTTCAGACAACCACTCTTTAGGACGTCTCCGGGACACCAAGTACAGTGGTGGAGCTAGCGGCCGGTAGGTACGTGACTACCGCTACAGGTCTTCTGTTCTACCATCAACGATGTCTTTGATGCAGTCAATTCAGTAAACGCCATGATATAGGCAGAGAGTTGTCTAGTGAGGTCTCTAAGCTGCAGCAGAATTTCGTCCAAGCCATCGCTGATATAGGAGAAGCCATAAGCCCAAAGCCGATGCCATTGCCAGTACAACACGTCATATCTCAGCATCAATACCTCAATTAAAATCTATCGCTCAGGACATTGATACGGTTCTGGAGAATTCATAGACTCTTTGTTCAGATGTTTCTGGGCTCCCTTCAACGCAACTGATCGAGACGAACCATTAGGACTTGGTGATGAAGGTCAGAAAATTCAAGGCATTGGCCACGTCCCAACAAAGTGCCAATATCCTCAATGCCATCAGTGAACTGGTAAACGTTCTTGGTGTAGTTATCACCAAGTGCAACTCTATTACGAGGAATATTGGCGAGATTCCTACCTTGGGACTGGCCGCGGTTCAGCACGATACCATCATCCAAACGCTTCAACGGACGGAGCAGCGGCTTAGGATTCTTCCTGCCATTTCTACGCACACCCCCGCCGCCAACATGGGGCTACAGAACTATACTGCAACGTTGAAGCATATTCCCACTATTGCAGCACTCAAATACATGATCATAGAGTTCATGAGTGAGAGCCGCGACTTCTTCTATCAACTCGTTCTTGAGATCTCAAGTCGTTTGGAGAATGATTTCCTCGAGCTACCATTGACATATTAGAAGGACCAGGAGGATTACAACATCAATGTCCAACAGCAGCAACTTCACTCGAGTACTTGAGTGCATGCCAGAGTCTATCAGGGACTTTAGAGGGCAGCTCGATGATCTGCCTGCCCAGCTGGAGAGCAAGATAGAGGACTGTATTCCGTGCGAGAATACAGTCCGTCGAATCGTTCGTGACGAACTCGCTACATAGTACTCCAATAACTCTTAACTCTCGGGCCAGGAGTCACTTCGTACATCATTTGTCAACATCTTGACCTCATATCATGCGGAACACCCGTCAACATGTTTTTCAATGGAGCAAGTTTAAAGACCCATGAGCATCGTATTGCAAGACAGCCTGAATTTGCTCTCCCAAGCCACGTAGAGCGCGGCACGGGTGGTTTGGGTACCCATTTGGAAATACAAACTACTTATAGGTGGGTAGGGTAAGGGGTATAGTTTTAAGAGGCTTACCCACTATAGCCATAAGTACTAATAGCATACCCGGCACGTCCATTTTTGTCACGTGTATACCTAATTAGGCAATTATTTAGCTAAATTAAATATATACGTGATATAATTTGCCTTTTTTAGCTCCACTAAAGTTTGTCTAGCTAATAAGAAGAGGAATATCCTACGTTTTTTTAAGACTGCCCTCCCCACTTAACGGGTAATAAAATATTAATTACCCTCCCTATGGGCACCCAGCCGCAACCCGTGCTGCGCTCTAAAGCCACGAGCATCGAGGGGACTTCTGGATCAACGATCATCAACCTACTTCTCGGGTTCGTACCGCTGTTCCAAGACCAGGGAGAAATCTTGATCTGTCGATGGAGTCTTGTGGTCCTAGCAATCGCACCGCTGAGATCCCTATCACGCCCGCGTCAAATGAGGATGTCAGCGTTGACCTCACAACTCGCACGCCAGTTCCAGACTTCGCCGAGAATCGAGAACCTGAGATTAGTATTGAACACAATAATCTCCCAATCGAAGAAAGGGAAGCTTCTTTGTCTACAAGGACACCTTTCGTAGTGATTGAAAGCCATGCTTCTACATGCGCAGGTTCTTCAGTATCTAACCATGCACCCAATAAAGAAGTCCCACCAGTTTGCCTTCCTTCAAGTGATGGTGGTGATGATGAAGTATGGCCTGGTAGTCCTCCGCGGAGAAGCCGACGTGCTGCTCAATCCAAAGCTAATCGTGGGGATTCACGGAGACAAGAAACAAACAAACCGAGGAATACAGATATCTCTGAAGGCCAAAGCTCTTCCGAGAAAGTTGCCCGCCTTATATCACAATGATCTAACACTGCACACACCATTAAAGAGGAGGAAGACAAATCGCGGTGGACGTCCTTAAATGACACTCATGCCGGCCCTAGCATTATGGAAACAGTTCGAGATCAGCTCCTGGAAAAGGTGGTATGGATTTAAACTGGGCAGATTCGCAAGGCTAAATGAAAGAACACGTCAAGACGACAATGAAAAATCCTGGTGCGTCTTCGCTGCAAGCTAGTAATAGGAGAATATTTGATGATGTGAACATGTGAATAGGTAATGCCGGGCTGCTTTAGCTGGAAATTCTGGGCATCATGGTGCTTGAGACATAAATACAGCTCGATATAACCGCAATCGAAAGAGCTTCAACGTAAAATCTCGATCAAATATAAGTAGGAAGTAGTTTCATATTTTCGCTCGCAAGTCTAGTAGATGACGAGAGCATCTATTCCCTCCTTGGAAAGCTTCGAGGCGATGAATCAGAGACAGTGCTACCCCGGAAGCCCCCCTAGCTGTGATCCAACTTCTTCCATCTTTCCCGGGGCAGTTCTTCTTGCATCTGAGAGGACTCGGTCATGCTGTGCTCTTTGGCTAGAGACATTTTCAAGGAGAAAAAGGCACGTGTTTATGAGATTTGAGACAATTGGCTGATTGTGGCTAGAAAGCAAGTCATCGCAAGCATCGAGCAGTTGCTAGAATTGACTCGTAGAGACATCAAGAACAGAGAACATGGAGCACCGCGGATGAAAGAGAAAATAAAGGTTGATATGTATCAATTAAAAGTAATTCACGTCGCATCCCTGGATGATTTGTTTTTAGATGAGCCATGCTTAAACTCCCCTTTCGGCTAGTGCAGGCTGTCATCCTCAGCCCCAGCCGAGACCAGCCTCAACTTTCTTTCCTCCTTTTTCCTTTTCCTCCTTACACCACCGGTGACATTCATACGGCACCTCCAAACCATCAGCAAATGCATATCGAAACGAATAACACGAACATACTTTCTTTCAGTGTCCAGAACCAGATGCGCACCGCGAAGAATTACCAGAAACTGCACCGCAATTACCGTTCCCAGATTCGGGCAGATGCCGAGCGACGTCGAGGTGCACCATGAAGTCTCCAGCACCCGCCTTGATGACCGTCCGAGGATTTCACACTCCTCTGGCTCGATCAGAGGACGAAGACTCGGATTATGGACCCAATACCCCATCTCGACGCTATAAGCTCAACGATGTTGTCAGCGCGAACTCTAGCCCAATGCTGCGAGGAACCTCTTCTCCAGGAATGGGTGGGATCAGCAAACTGAAGTTACAACTCGATACTCTCAATCTCGACAGTGATTCACGAAACAGCTCGTTCGTGCGCAGCAGAAGCCAGCTCAGATCACAACCACAAAGTAGCACCGGAACGTGTACATCCGACGGTTTCAGCGACGATGAAACTTCTGACATTACCAGCTACGAAGTACCCCTCGAAAATGACTTCGTGAGCGACAGTGTTGTCGACAAGCCCCTGTTTGGCGCGATCGAGGGAGGACTGGTGCAGGACACGATCGCGCGTAAGATGACCGCATCCGACTTCGAGCCTCTGCGATGTCTTGGGAAGGGGACGTTCGGAACCGTCCTGCTCGTCAAGCAGCAGACTACCGGGCGTCTTTATGCGCAGAAACAATTCAAGAAAGCCTCCTTAACCGTGCACAAGCGCCTCATCGAGCAGACCAAGACCGAGCGCACCATCCTCGAAAGCGTCAATCGCCACCCATTCGTCGTGAAGCTCTTCTATGCGTTCCAGGACCTCGAAAAGTTATATCTGATATTGGAATATGCACAAGGAGGAGAGCTTTTCACACATCTCGCGCAAGAGCGCATGTTCACGGAGGAAGTCGCGTCGTTCTACATGGCAGAGATGGTTTTGGCGCTCGAGCACCTCCATCGCAACCTAGGCGTCATCTATCGCGACCTTAAGCCCGAGAATTGTTTGTTGGACGCCGATGGACATCTACTGCTCACCGATTTTGGACTTTCGAAAGTCGCCGTGGATGAAAACGACAAATGCAATAGCATGCTGGGCACGGTCGAATACATGGCACCAGAGGTGATACTCGGGCAGAAATATGGCATGGCTGTTGACTGGTGGTCGTTTGGCGCTCTTGGCTTCGACTTGCTCACTGGCAGTCCACCCTTCCAAGGCCAGAACCATGCCAAGATCCAGGAAAGGATCGTCAAGCAAAAGCTCGTCATGCCATACTTCCTCGGTCCTGATGCGAAAGACCTCCTTACGCGTCTCTTGCGCAAGGAACCAAACAAGCGACTTGGTGCCAACATGCCGAAGGATCTGCAGACGATCAAGAAGCATCGATTCTTCCGAAAGATTGATTGGAAGAAACTTGCCAAGAGGGAGATCGAGGCTCCCATTCAACCTTTGATCACGGATCCGGAGTTGGCAGAAAATTTCTCTACTGACTTCACCGAGTTGGCTCTCAGTCCTGTCTTGACGAGCGCGAAAGCACCGTGGAGTTCGACGACCGAGAACAATCCTTTTGGCGGTTTCAGCTATGTCGCGAGCTCGAGCTTGTTAGAGGGTAATGGATTCGCGGATGGGGGATTACTGGTATAGAAAATTTTCCTTTGGGCTTTGAAAATGGGCCTCGGTCTGGGCTTATAGGAGATGCATACCTACACAGAACATGATAGATTGCATTTCTACCATTGTTGGTTGGGTAATGGAAAACGGGCATTAGGATAGTTATTGTATAGGGCGAGAGGCAGTCCGTAGGGTTTCGTAGAGGGCGTTGCGTTTAGCATTGTCAATGTATTCTCGTATCGCTGATATTGATCTTGCGTCCACTTGTCTCGAATGAAGGAAGCTAAAGAGGGTGCATCAATAGCTACTTAAGGACAAAGCTAATGACACTTAGTACCGATTTGTCATATGCCTCTACTGGCTCCGACAGAGCACTTCCAGTTTCTTAATGTCAAAATCGATATTTCGCGCACCATCGGAATACAGTCTTCTTGACAGGTTCTGAATAGTTGGATTCTCTAAACTGACTAACTACAACAGTATTAAAGATATTCTAGCAAAGAGCTTTCAAGTGGGGCATCTTTTTTATATATATAAGAAATATAAACGTGTTCTCACGGAGCAGTAGGGAGCCCGTTGAATGTCTGATCTGCTGGAGTGCAATCAAGGTGTGATAATCACTACATATATCAAAGACTGCTGCAGCACGAATATCTCATTGCGCTATTCACATCTACTATTCTTTCAATTTCCGTCGTGGAGTCCGTCGTGCTAGGGATCTGATGATGGGACCTCAGCGGACAGAATCACGAGATGTATGGCTTCAAAGATAAGACAGAACTATTTGATGCACAACCTTCCAAGCATTTGTATCAACAATAGTGTCGATGTAAGTGAACCAGAGCCACTCTAGCTGGTCTCCATCCTTGGCGGATACGTCAGGATATGTCTTGATATTAGTCCAGATTCGAGTCATTTGTGAAGCATTAGCGAATATCGCTATCGCTCTCTAAAGTTAAGTAAGGCCAGTGTGGCTGCAAATAAATAATATACGATAATAGAAAAAGAGCGTGTCACAGAAAGTGGGCGTTGCAGTGGTGGTGAAGAGCTTGAAGTGCTAGAAAGGGTGCCACCGGCCTTAAGTAGGGTCGGGCACGTGACTAATGCCAAGGCACAGCGGTGCAGAGCAATTGTACTGCAACAAAGCGGTTGGAACTGAGGTTATATATAGAGGGACTGTGCTAATGTCTCGTAATATTCCTTTTCCTTTAAAACAAAAGCCATTTTAGCTAACTACTTATGTTCATCTTTTTGTACTATTAAATTATTATAATAAATTGAAAATGCTTTCGAGGTAGTAAAAAGTAATGTAAAAGAATTAATTAAAAAAATCTAATCGAAATTTTTTAGAGTTCTTCGAAATGTATGTGTCGATCCTGTTGCACATCTTGATTCGCTTGCAGCGCGTGTCTGTCGCAGATGGTCAGCGATGAAGACATCTAGAGTTCGTGGGTACTAACTTGACGCAAGAGGTTCATTCTTTGCTTGGGCTTCATAATCAGGGGTTAACGTAGGCTGCAGCAACAACGGCCTTCTTATTTAATCTCGACTTACGTCAGATATGATATTCGATGCTAAGGGCAAACCGAGAAGCTAACTTTTGCTTGGGGGGCATGAAAACAAAAGCAGGGCTGCAGGGAAAATAGATTCCTAAGATATTTGAAGTTGAAGGCGAGACAGTGTGATCTAAGCACGACGTAGTACTAAGTCAACGACGAGTTCGAGAAACAATCAAGATGTATGCAGTTACTGTAAGTATGTATCAGAAAGGAGGTAGGTATTAATAGATATTGTCAATCTTCAAAAAAGATTTGAAGGTTTGGTGAAGAAGAAACTTAGATGAAGAGCGAGAGCGATCTACGATTTTATGCCTTGTATTAGGCGCTAAGCGGAACAAATTGATGGAACAAGGCCAATTCACCTGAATTTGTACACACTTTCAACTTTGCTTCGTTGATTGATCGTCACGTGCTTAATACTAAACTCCAGATTTCCCTAGCACCTACCTAGATAACCATGGGTTTACATCCTCACTATGGATAGATTTATGATACATCAAGGCCCACAAATACGAGATCATACACAGGTATTTTAAATGCACAACCACTCCGCTCATCAGATGAGCGAGGTCTCTTTATCGCTTCTGCTTCTTGAACTTCCGCTGACGACTTGCAACTTTGGATTTATGAAACACACTTGAATTGAGGTGCCGTTTCACATCCGTGATGCTCAATTGAGAAGCGGAGTTGGGATTGCAATCGAGACATCTAAAGAATTGTCCATTTGCTGTATCCACCACTTCAAATTTGCCTTCTGGATGCTTTGATTTCAAGGCTTCGATTTCTCGAGCATAGCCAGAGATAAGATTATTGCGAGGTTTCTTGAGAGCCTAGTGAACCAAGTCAGCTGAGTGAGAGTAGTGGGGCAAAAGGAGACTTGATACCTGGTCGTCTTCCTTGGATGAGATACCTCGTTTCCTTTTCAGCAGCGTTTGGGCTCCGTGGTGGGTCTTCAATTCTCCTCTAGCAGGAGACAAGCCGCTGTCGGTGTCGGACAAATTTGGTACATGGAAAGTGCTTTTGGGAGAGGGTGGGCTAGACGCCCTTTCTCCTTGAAGTGGTGCTGGTGGAGTACACTTCTCTGTCCGATTCAAATTGGCACGATGTTCAGCCGACCGAAGATGAATTTGTGCGAGTGGGACGCTGTGCGCATTCGCGACCGTAAAAATTTGCTGGAATGCTGGACAAATCGCACAAGAAAGTCTCAGATGCCACTCCACAGGTTCCACTTCCATGCTAGACCCTGGATATCCCTCGCACAAAGTTCGCAGCTTTCCATTCAAGTCTAGCACCAAAGCATGCTGCAATGCGTGCTTACACACATCAGGAAAGTCGTTACGTGCGTATCTAACACGGATTATATTCCGGAAGAATGTGTAGCAATCTGTGCAGCCGGTCCTGTAGCGAGTATATATTTTGAAGGCCTCTTCAATTCGTGTCTCAAAACCGGGATGGTGTGTGCGTGCTTTCAAGCTCAGCTCGTGTGTATGTGCCTCTGTCAACTTCCCGTTTGGGTTTGATGCTGACAGTGGTGCCGGGTTTGGTGTCATGGAACCAGACGGATTGGAGAAAAGCTTCCCCGCAGCAGCTTTTTCATCTTGTAAAGCTGGAATATTCTGTCTCGAAGCACCAGCCTCACTCAATGGCTCTCGTTCAGCAGCAACGGTCCAAAGCGCAACTAAATCAGTTTTCAGATGATTGAGAGTTCGAATCTGCGTCTCCTCCCTAACGACACTACCACCGTCCATGAATATAACTGGTGTATTAACGGTTTTCGCATAGAATTTTTTGACTTGTGCAACGGTATGTTTCTGCATCCATCAGCAATGGTCTGTCTCCTGAGAAACTAAACTGACGCCCCGAACCCTTAGCCATAGCAGGTCCTCCCACTCTCCATTCCTCACACTCTTTTTATGCGGTAGGATAGCAACGTAGAAATCGGTTGGTTTCTTCGGGAAATCGGGCAAGCAGCTCGAGGCTTTCTGGTAGAGAATTCTGCATCAATCAGCGATGCAGCACCCAACGACGCGTCTCCAACCTACTCCCGATTTTCATGATATACATCGATCTTCATCTTGGCTCCTCCCGATCTTTATCAGCCCGGGTTGCATGTCGTGAGTCAAGGGTCGGTTACCGAGTGGTTTGCAGCCCAATGCAGGCTATTATTTTTGAATGCACGAAGATGTTGTTGGTCCGTTGAGGTGTGAGACGCGACAAATCCAGCGTCTTCAGGGGCTAGTTTTAGCGAGTCCGGGGTACATTACCGTTTCATCACTCCCGGTAGCCCTTGAAAATATTCCAAACTAAAATAGCTGACACGACGTGCACTTTTCGCGTCAGGCTCCTCCCTCATGATATAGAATTCATTCATCCTGTATCATTTTCGAGTAATTTACTCCCAACGTCTAGTATAACTCAAATGTACTTGGTCTTTAATTTCTCGTAACATCTTACTAGTCCGACGAAGTGTTTATGGCGAGTGTTTATCCTTGGTACAGAGGTCACATAAGGAAACTGCAGATTGACAGAGCTGAGATGAGTCGCCCTTCACATGCTTTTATGACACCATTCCCATTCTCACAGCCAAGCTATCCTCGTCCAAGCTCAAAGCTCGCCCTTTACCACCAACTCTCTCATCGCAGTAATCGTCCCCTCAACCGCCATCCTACTCATCTTTCTCTCCTTCTCCTTGAAATCCTTCATCTCCTCCTCGCTAGCATTCCCATGTCTCCACTCAAAAACATACGTCAGGCACAATTCTCCCTTGCTCCCCTCACTCACAAGATTAAAAACCTTACTCCCGTCCGGTTGCACGAACTCCACTCTACAGTCTTCGTACGCCGTTACAATTTCCTTGACTTTGCGTTGATCTTCAAGGAAGATCACCTCTCTCGTCGTGACCGGATTCCCGCCATCGTCGGTTGTTTCGGACAGCACTGCTGTGGATTGAATGGCTTTTGGGACGAAGGTTTCTGCGGAGCGGATCTTGAGGAGGAGGCAGGCCCAGATTTGGGCGCGTGTTAGGACAGGTGTGACGCCCGGAGGATTGATAGGTGCCGTAAAGGCCACGTTGTTTGTTCCACGAGCCATTTGAGCAGTGACTTGAATTCTTCCAGTATAGTTATGATGATACCCGTGTCTTGACGATCTTAAATGTTGCGGTAATGGGCTGATCATCGGAAAACCCCACCTTGGTCCCGATGTCATCTTGCATCGTCCGCGTCATCCTACGGGAGCAAGCGAGGCACCCCTGACACTCTTGCCAGAGCCCCTAAGCACCTCGGCTAGCATGGCAAACAGTACCAACTTCAAAGGAATGAGTTGGAACTCAAAATCTCGAGAATAAAGAATTTCGGATATAATCTCACCATACCCAAAGTTATGACGAGCAGATGTTCTACATTGAAGAATTAGATACCGAACTTCCATTAGATAGAGAGATAGACTTGGTTAGCTAGGTAGTAAGATAGGAGGGAACAAAGATGGAAGATCTGATACGCTGCAAGGAGAGCCTGAGGTGAGATAGATTGATCATGTGATCTCAGATGGTTAGCGGTTGAGTTCGGTTCAGAAATTAATTCCTCAAAGGGCTATATGAGGAATTGAGCGTTTCCCCATCATAATCTCGGTCCCTGATGGAAAGGGGTGAGAAGCTTTGGAAGAAGGCGGGGAGGCGATTCTAGTAGTAGCAAAGTGCCTCAACTAAGAGGCCTAGGATTAGAATAATATATATTTCAAGAATGGAAGCGTGTTGGAGACCTTGTACAACAAAAAGCAATCGCGAGACAAGAGATGTAGCATCTTAGCGAAGAGGAGGCAAGTTGAGAAGGAAAAGTAGATGTCCTCGACGATGCTCGCTAAGCCTCTAAATTGACATTTACCCTTTTGACATTTGACTTCTCACAATAAATTGATTCGTTAATAGTTAAAAGGAAAAGGCTTTCGTCGTTTTCGCTCTTCAGGACTCTTGTGATCAATATCCACATGAGAAACTTTGTACAGCTTGACACCACACCATGAACACCAATGCTCATCCTCTTGCAACTTCACGAGAAAACCCCAAACTCACTATGTCAGCCGCTAAACTCGTGAACAGAACAGGAGCTTCTATTGAACCAAGGTCTTCAGACTATCTTCTTCTCTCAATGCTAATCTCGCTCCCTCTTTCAGCCACCATCCTTATATCAAACTGAGGATAGTCGTCCAAACTACTATCCAGACTTTCAGCTGCCAGCTGAATCTGTACTAGGCTAAATGACCTTGTTAGAAGGATGGCAAAGCTGTCACATGATCAGGAATGGTGGATTGGAAAGATCAAGGTTATATCATTTGAGGTACAGGACAGCCCCCTTATATAGAGTCCTGGAAGGACTCTAGGGCGTTGGGAGCCTAGGGCTTTGGGCTAGGGGTCCAGTTCAGGCTTGTATCATAAGGCATGAATAACACTTCGAATTGTCTCTACAGAAACAGCATTTCCACGAAACCGTTCTCGTGGTGGTGATTCAGCCGTTACTTTGAAGTTATCTCGTCGAGTGATGTGCGTAAAGTACTTTTTACTGCTTAGCAAAGCTCTCCTCCACAATATCTTTGCGTCCAACCGACGATGCCAAGGAGCATTATGCAGGATCATTCGGGTATTTGATAGAGAGGTTCGACAAGATTCATTTGTTGTGTTGTAGCTGGGCCGCGGAACTGTCGGCTTGAGTTCCCTTGAACGTCTCTTTCAGGTGTTGGACATTTTATCTTGAGTTTTGAGATGGTAAGCTAATCCTTGATGCTCAGAAACAGCAGAGAGCCTTCCCATGGGTTTCGCCTCATCACCCAAGGCTCCATGTTTCTGACCATCTACATGATGCGTGCTGTCCATGGTCATCGCTGAATGATCAAAACGTCCGATTCTTTCCTAATCTTCCAAATAGGCTCCTCTGGTTCTCTCCCAAATGATTTCTTCGTGCTGAGGAGGTTCGCAAGCGTAAGTGCGAGGATTGCGTTGTCATTACAGGACCAGGAAACTGTTCTCGAGGAGCGATTGAGCGAGCTAGATTGGAAGTATAACGACAAAGATGGTGAGGATGTCAATAATGGGAGTTTTCGAGATGATGACAAGGGACGTGCTGTGGTATTGGAGTTGTTGCGATTCAAGTTGTTGGAGTATAGTGAGTCTCGAATCATGACAAGCGCTGTGATCTTAAGTAACAAGAGCAAATGGGTCTGTTCTCCAACAAGTAGAAAGAAAAAAATACCCCACAGCTTCAGCTGAAGACATCAGCAGGCTTCAAAACTGGCACTGAAACCACCAAAACCGTGCCATCGACGAGGCAGAACACGATTACCTCAGTTATATAGGCGATTTTTTCTCCGTAGTCCGTAACAGCGTGATAAATACAGTAGAGTAGAGTCGAGTAGTGGGTGCTACTCTAACTCTACTCTAATGAAAATCCTACTACTCATACTCTACTCTACTCTACTCTAACCGACCGGCTACTCTAACCCTACTCTACTCTACTCTACTCTACTACTCTAGAGCACCACCCGAGCAACGCGAGTAACCCTTGTCACACTAGTCCGCAAATATAAGACCCCGCTCCGGCGACTGCTCGAAAAATTTGCTACCTTCCGCACCCACTGGCTCTGGAAAAAGGAGACAGCGCCTGAACTCCCACTCTACGACAAAGATGTTGTGAATTACATCTCGGACAAGAAGGTCGATACTTTTATCACGGTGTTGATTATTGCGGTCGGTACGGCGATGCTAATTGCGCCTATGTGGGTGTTGGAATTCTTGAACAATCTGCTAGCGAAGTTGGGGACAATCACGGCGTTCATTGTGATGTTCTTGGGGATGATTAGTTATGCGACCGTGGCGGAACCATTTGAGGTTTTAGGGGCCACTGCTGCGTGAGTTCGCCTTGATGTAATCGGAGATCGAAGCTAATTTTTAGCAGGTACTCAGCTGTTTGAATGGTGTTTTTGCAGCTGAACACACTGAATCTGCTGGTTTCCTGATGAATATACTCTGAACGTAGCATTTGAGGAACAATACAAAACATATGACATGAGATCAAGAGAACAGCGATTCATTGCTTGCCTTTTTGGGCTCATTCAAAAAAGGAATAGCTCCACGTGATCATATTCTCGGAGGGTGGAGGGGTAGATGGTTTCGGCGCTAAGCGACAGCCCCGCACGGAGATAGGCGGCAGAAAAAGTTCCCAGTCCCACAATAAAAATTTCGAAAATTCTCGACGATGATGCAAAAAACCATCAAAGACCACCAACAACAACACGCGAGCAATCTGGCCACACCATGAAGTGACTTGAGCGGGGCCTTGAAAACATACAATTGAACTTTTCCGATTAGCGCCTCTCTTGACTCATCAATTCCTCCCGGGCTCATCATGACTCGTTCTCTGCGTCATGTTTTTGGGTTAAATTTGGTCACGGAACATCTGGTCCCTTGATTTTCAGCCTCCGTCTCGAACAGGAAGGGGATCGTGATGTCGAAGTTCATTCCCCTACCCAACTCTGCTTTGAACCGGAGAGGGAAGGATGAGAAGTATGGGACCGGATAAAGCGACGTGGAAATGGAGAAGGAAGTGATGTGCTGACATGCGAGGAGATGATGGTGTGCATATTGCATACAATCCAATACGGCTACTCGTCAGACCGAATTGAGATCGAGCACGGTTCTTACTGCGTCGCGAATAGCAACCCTTATCTGCCCGCGATGCCGTGGGATCTGCTGTTGAACTTAATTGCCTGCAGATGGTATCCTCTGCCTCCTCTGCATCCTGGAGAATGAGGTTGCGGTTGTCTGGGTTGGCTGAATGTATCTGACCTGATACTTGCACCGATGATCGTCGACTTCACTTCCCGTCGCCGCGGTCTGCCCACCTGACCCTGCGCTCTGCTGTTCTCCTCCCTCCCCACTGCTTTTCCTGGTGTTCCATAATTGCTACATATGTGACGAATACCAATGCGACCAGCTGTAACAAACACACGACCGAGCAAGACCCCTTACCTAAATGATGTAGCGGTGAAGAGCGTGACGTACCAATCACCACCGCTGGAGGACGATGACCGCAAGGTTCGAAGGTGAGGCACCTGTGGCCCCCGTTTGGCTGCTGTTTTGGTGAACCCAAAGCTTTAGTGCGGGCAGCCAGGTGGACCTAAGCGAAAAATAATATCTCCACTGCTTCTGCCTCTGGTCTTTTCCTCCCCTCAACTCCATCAATCACCACCCAAACGACAACGAAGTCACACTACACATCCTAAACGGCACCCTTCAATACCTTACACTTCGTCGAGAATCATGCCGCAGGCTATCGCTGAGCTGTGAACGCCCACTGCGGGCATGCTCGTTCCGGAGCGTGCCCGTAGTCCTTCAGCCAACGAGAAATTCAATCATCTATCGACCTCGACGAAGTACCAGACTTTAGTTGTCTAAAGCCAGATTGGGCCAGCAATTGGAGTCTTCATCACAACGAAAAACAGATCGAGTCGTGCTCTTTGCATCGAGGGGCGAGACTTCATCCGCGCGAACACACACACCACCTCCCTCGATCTCGATCTCGAATACCGAGTCCGCAACCCTCCCTAATACCTTCCTACCTATACATAGAATCTCAATAGACTCAGCACACACGATATTCCACATTTGGACGTGAAATTCGACCACCGAAGCACTCCAGCTTCAATTTCCTCCTCACCGCCCCATTCTATCCGCACATACCCCACCACAATACTCCACAACGCAGCCCACAATGTCTCCAAATTTCCGACAGAAGAATATCGCCCCACCAGCGCAGAAGGTGACTAGTGGAGGAAAACAAAATATTGAAGAATCGTCCGATGATGACTATGGCGGGGTGGATCAGATCAGTGATTCTGAAGAAGATGAGCCAGATGTCGAGGTGGCCGAGGAGCAAGCAATCATCGAATCTGAAGATGATCAAGATACTCCTCGGCCTTGCCTTGATGAATCGGAATGGGATGGCTTCGCATTTAACGGCCAGGAAGAGATCCTTGGCCAGGATGTTGATTTTTTTGAAGAACACCTTGCTGCACTTGCTGGTGCTTCCGATGGTGATCTTTTCCCGACCGCCTCTAAAGATGAGGTGATTAATACACGACGCGTCCGCTTTAATCTTTCCGATAGCGAGACTGCTGACGAAGATGATGGCTTCTTTCCGGACATCTTCCTTCCAAAGGATGACCTTGATCCAAGCTTCCGCCGAGAGATAGATCAGGACGATGGAGATGGAATGCTCTCCGATGGTTCATGGGAAGCTCACGATTCTTTCGAGCTCCCAGAGGCCGAAATCGCGAGGGCTATCGAAGAGAATGAAGACAGCTCAAACGAGGAAGGGGATAGTGACGACGATTCCGGCACCGGCTCGAGCGGCTATGATAGTGGGTAGCCAGCTCGGGTTTCATGGGTAATGCTGACAACTCGCAGGTGATGATAGTGGTGGATATACTACTGATGAAGATCTTCCTGCAGCTGCCCGATTTGCACCGCCCAGACTCCTCAACCGCCAGAATTCCCAATCTTCTTCTGAAGAGGAGATTCAGCGCACTCCGATCCGACGAGGTCCCAAGCTTGGTGTTTGGACTGTCAGCAACAACAGACCGTTCATGATTGCAAAGAACGAGATGAAACTATTGATGTATAATCGAGGCGCCATGCGACGCTTCAGTGTCGATGCTGTCTCCGAAACTCCTGTACAGACTCCTTCTCGGAACAACAGCATCGTTGAATCCTCTCCCATGATTAGCAACTCTGGCAACATCATGATGAGCGCAATGGCCAACTTTGGCGACCCTTTCACGTTTAACAACCAATTCCTCGGTGGTCAGGCTCTTGGTCCACCTGAAGCCTTCTACCCCTTCACCAGCATCAACGCTGATGGTACTATGGCACAAGATAGCTCTTCTGCTTATGATGAAGACGATATAGATGACGAAGATATCTGGAACTTGGAGGACATCCTGGATCTTGGCGATGAAGAGTCTGAGAATGAGAATGGCGAAGAACTCGAACAATCTAGCGATGCCGACCCAATATCAGCACTTGCTCCATCCTCTACCCCCGCCCGGCCTACTACCGCGAGATCCGAAGATCAAGTGCATCCTCTCCTCGATCACTTCGAAAAAGGGGTCGTCGGCTCGTTCCGTCGCAACCAGAACCGTCACCAGCTCCTAACTCGCAACATCGCTTCTCGAGACTCCCTCGCATTTGGTGGCGCTCATCTCGACGGTACAATCCGCGGCGTCAAATCTGGTCGTCTGCATCACGCAAATACCCCCATCACACCTGCACGCAAAGCCAAGATCCTGAGGCCTCTCGTCCCTTCTAGTCCCGCCAGTCCACTTGCCTACGCCCAACTGAACAAAAAGCGCAAATACAACGGGGAGGAATTTAACGGCCACAAGCGTAATAAGAGCTTGATCTAATTACTGATTTGGAGCACTATCATATCAACCGATAATGTCTCTTTCCTAATACGCTGAGGACGGCATGATCTCTTCTCGTCTCATATCGAGAGGATTTCATCCCTGGCCTCTGCTGCATTGCTGATATCTACCTGAAAGACGGTTAGACAAAAGCGTTGTTAGACACGATGTTCTATCATTTCCTTTTCTTTCTTTTCCTTGATTATGTGTAGATTCTTGCTAGTTGTCTGTATGTGCTACGATCTTGTCTCTTTTGGTTCGAGTGTGTGGCTCCAAGCTTTGAGGCACGGGAACGCTTTCGCTACTACTACGAAAGAGGAAAAGTTGCTGCTGCTGTTGAAGAATCCGAAAGAAAAGTTTGCTCTGATGACCGCGAGCGAGTCCTAGCGTGGAATGAGAATGAGGAAACGGTCTCGAATTCTTTCTTGTATGCTGAAAATATTGATTGATTGAGGGGTGGATGGATGGCCGGAGGGTGGTCAGATCCAAGCAAGATTTTTCATTTTTCTGGCGTTTCAATGGGATGGATCGTCAATTCGATATCTCATGATGCTACGAATTTCGTTTGATTGTCATGGGCGGGTCTTTGACTAGCCTGGGCTTGATGTGTATGAAGTGGCGTGTGGCTACTTACTGCTCTGTTTTGCACTAAATGAAATATGAAATATTAAAAATCATCTTTGTGCCTGAGTTGGTTATGTGAATAAGCTTGATGGTAATGTGCATGCTGAGACGTGGCTGGGCCAGGACCATATGCTACTTTCGCCTCCCTTCCCTGTCCTTGCCTTGCCTGCCCCTTGCCTGCCCCCCCTTCCCTATCTATATCCTCGCTGAAGACCTTTTTATCGCTTCCTTTCGTGTTGATTGGAAAGCGAATGTCTCCCCTCTTGCGAAATTACTGCAATGCCAACAAGGACTATGCAAATTAAGTCTGAGCTACCGACCCTTGAACAATTTTGTCACCTTGTGGTTAAGAAAGGTGATATGCTAATAAAATAGTGATATAGAGTTTCCTAAACACATAATCTATGTAGGTAAACCTAAGACTTCCCTTGTCTCTGCCCACATTCCCTTTTGTCTGATGTTCTGCACTCTTCCTTGTTTCCGGAATATCTCCTCCTCTATTCCCTTCCACCGCTCGCCAGCCATGGCCATACTCTTCAACTTACTCTACAGATTATTAGATCGAGGCATATAGTAAATCATCAACAGCTCATTTCCCACAATCTTAACCACATATAGAAATCGCAGCATCCATCAATAAGATACTAGTTTCAAAGCATTGTAGAAACGGCTATAACTCTAGATAGATCAGATGGAAGAAAGCATTCAGATGGATGGTGGGCT
Organism: Phialocephala sp. D728; assembly: GCA_003988865.1. Taxonomy (NCBI): domain Eukaryota; kingdom Fungi; phylum Ascomycota; class Leotiomycetes; order Helotiales; family Mollisiaceae; genus Phialocephala; species Phialocephala sp. D728. The sequence continues at coordinate 81,472 of QYAJ01000172.1, read as the reverse complement.
GACTTGAGTCAGAATCCAGATGTGAGTGCTACGCAAATTGCACGAGAAAGGGATTTGAGCACGAGCTATGATTTTAAAACAGGTTCGACGCAAGTATTTGTTTCTACGATAGAACTAAGTGGAGGAAATGTGTTCCCGGGTAATTCTGCTTCAGAGACCTTTGCTCTGAACATAAAAAGAATATCACCCATTAGCCTTTCCATAAGATGTAATGATGTAGATAGAGATGAGCAGGAATAAGACTTGAGGTGCTCTGCAGCTATCTCCATGTTAACGGTGAGTACTCCACCTGGATAAGGTACATAAGAAAGGTGATTTGATTGAGAAGCAATTCGAAGACCGCTTTTGGACTCCAAGGTTCAAGGTTAAGGATATGCAAGCTTGGCAAATGACACTTGTCATAACCGTAGTAAGGTAGAGCAGACTTACTATATTATATCACATTAAATACTTTGCTCAAAGGATTGGCTTGCCAATTCATCGCACAACGGTTGAGCTATCCCAACACAACCTTGCGATCTCTCGCCTGACGAGGGCTCTTGAGGTCGCTTGCGCACAGGTACCTCCCTAGCAGTTCCCCTTTCGCATATCCATACACATTTCAATATGCAGCTGAGAGAGATGCTGTTGGAAAGTGCTCTGTTCGAGGAGACCAGTTGTGGAAAGAGCTTGATACTTCGGATTCTGGTATCTCTTGCAGAACCAGAATAGCAACTCAAAATGGTATATAAGGCGGTAGTGTTACTACCTACACTACCAAGCTATTGCTCTTGCCTTGCTCTTAGGTTGGGACTAGAGTTGGAGTGGACAAAGGAGTAGCAGTTGCGTTTGGTTGGTTGAAGATCTTGACTACGTGGTGTCGCTTCAAGACTGGGTATCTGCCATTGCTCTTGTAACCTTCTGCGACCAAGTTCGAGGGTTGATATAGAGCAGCTGAGGCGTTATGCGTTTCTGTGCAGAATGGATCTGTCATGTCGACTATCCACATACCATTGATCCATGGGTTGGGACTACAGTTAACGAACTAGATGGATCTGAGTCAACGTAGTCTTTTGGTAGAAATCATTTGGCGCTCTCTAATTATGGAGCACGCATGCTCCGCCATCTATGTAGGTTCTACGACTGAAGTTTCGATGTCGTGAAAGGTGAGTAAGGTTAAGGTGTAGAGTTTTGCGAGAACAGTGGCATCTATGCTGCTAACTCGTAAGGGAATGGCCTATGATGCTGTACCACCAAAGACAAAGCTGTGTTCTTCGTCAGTCATTTCTTCCTGGACATTGAGGATTGAACAAGGGCTTTCCATCCATCTCGTAGATAATTTTTGCTGAACTATTCCTAATGCCAACGGAGTAGAATCTGGATCAATTTGTAAGCGCAATGCCGATAGACCTCGTAGTCTGCTGAGGGTTGAACCATGACCTAGATTCAATATCATACACAAGCACTGTATAAAATCCAGCTACGGTGTTTGAATCACCAAATCCACCTGCTATTGGCCATCAGCTGCCAAAGTACAGAACCATACATTAAGATTCAAAAGCCGGAATGTACTTCGCGCCTCACCAAAAATAACACTTCGACGGCAACGCGGTGGGCACAATTTGGTTATTCCAGGATCGTTGCCAAATCTATAGGTAATTATCTCATTGAGCGCCTCTCCTGTGGAACTAGAATATCACCTAAGCTCTAATGAGTATTCGGGAAGGTTGCCGTTAATGCGGCAGCCACCACTTCGCCAGAAGGGAATACTGAAATTGCGGCCGAGCTACTGGACATATTGTTTCCTATTTGGTTACACACCCTCATGGTTAAACCTGGTAAGCCTTGTTCAGGTTGTTCGATACACAGACTACTGAATATGTTCTGCCATCTATCCCGTCCACTATGTTTGTTTGCCATTTGTAGAAGAGGTCTGGCCGTCGCATCAGTGAATTTGCTATTGATTTATTGGTTGCCACCACTATGAGGGATTTGACCATATCTCGCCTCCATCGATGTACAGCCCACTCCCTAGAACAACAGCGCGTGGGGATATTTCTATAGCTCGATAAGTATTCCAGCCTTGCCAAACCACCGATTGAAGTCTGCAGGCAGGAAGCTATGGTATTGGTTATAGTAGCCTTGACCTGGATGATAAGAAACAATCCTGTCATGGCGCTCTTCCCGAAGGAAATCTGCAGGCAGGAAGCCCTGGCATTGGTCACCGTAGCCTCGACTTGAACAAAAGAAATATTTCTGTTAGTACACTCTTCCCGAATGAAATCATGCTGCAGAAGTCTAGAGGAAATGCGCGAGTCAGGTATAGCAAGATGTAAAGGTGACAAATACTCCGTAGAGTAAACGAAATCAAGGCTCTCTCGTTGGGCGATGCGGTCGCTGCGCCCACCACGTCCCATGTTGCATGATTGGATGGCGCCGGCGCCCAGTTCCATTCAACCGGTATTCGCAGCCTTGCTTTGCGAGAGATTGAGAACAATAACAATAACAGGATCGCATCCGCCATGAATCGGTAAATTGCGCATCATAGAAAGGTTGAGAGAGAGCCAAAGCGCCACCAACAGAGCAGAAAAGGCACCCAACAGCACCTTCGCGAACAGGAAGGAGGTACCATGGACAGAACACTCGCCAATCTATGAACCGATTTCGATCTTGAGCCAGGCGGCCGACACTTGCTCGGGGTCTGCTTTCAATTACCTGAACGTCCGAGATAACCCGTTATTGGTACCTGAGAGTCTGAGACGATGATCAGATTGTCAAATCATCTATCCTCCTTCCAGAAAATGCTTCAAAGACGAGACGTTCCCCACCCAAGGACGTATCTTCCCACGTCCACACCGGCGCCATTGCCCCGCAAAGCACACCCCATCAGCTCTTGAAAGCTTTGAACAACGGAACAGGTCTCTCTTGGATCCAAGCTCGCGCTTTTGACGTTGGGGACGCTGCCATACGTCGTACTGCTCGCAAATCCGTGCACGCGATAGGAGGACGCATAGTAGCTTCTGATGGGTGCAGAGGTGCGAGGGACTAAAGTAGCAACCCTACACAGCCTCACTCTCGACGTGGACTTGCGTCTGAGACGCGGCTTATGTCAGGCTAGTACCGAACCGCCGGCCAGGGTGCAGATGTCCGGAAACAGCTACGGAGTACCGAATGCAACACGCAACGACTCCGACATCCTCCTAAAAGGTGAAACACAGAAGACTATGTGCATGTGAATTGTACATGAGAATGACGTTGACGTTGAAGTTGACATGTGGTATCCTGGGAGACGTATCCCCGAGGCTGAAAGCACGGGGGACGGAGAACGGGGAAGTCTATCGCCGATGCAGACCCAGGGTCCGCCAGGTCTGCTAGGGCCACCCCATTAGCCGCATCCGGCTTGGACGCAGAGAACAAGCTTATTTTTAGCCTGTTCAGGTCGCTCACCAGGCGGGGCTGAACAACACAACAGCCACCTCCAGTATCAACACCAATGGCGACATGCCCGGGAGGCAGCGTGGATGCAGCCTCCTGTCCGGCTCTGCCTCGTCGCCGTCCGATGATGCGTCGAATACCAAGTGGTGGGACAACGTTCGGATGCAGTGGCAGGACGAAAAGAACGAACGGTATTCATCCCAACTGCCGATCAAGAAGCAGGAGGCAAGAGGCAGGACGCGGGAAGCAGCAAAGAATGTCAAACGCGTAATGCTGGCTTGGCGGCAGTTCTTATCTCAACCTCTCTCCAGCGGATAGGCACCTCTTCACCCTCGGCGGCCGAATCCTGCATCCCACTCATAACGGGCACTACCCCAAGCCTACCGGACACAGAGCGCAATGTTTCAGATATCGTGGTCGCGAGGGAGGAATCCGACGAACAGTGCGAGGAGCCAATCAGCACCCCCGTATTACGCCGTACACCGCCGCCGTGGAGGCTGGCAGCAGCCACAATTACGCGTGCTGCTCCATTTCTCCCAGCGACCAGCGACGGTGGTTGGCTTGGCCTTGGCTGTGTTGGCTTGCCCAGGGTGCGGGGATTCGTGGGAAGAACGACCTGCCCAACGTTGTTGATTAGCACTCTGGATATGCACGACCCCTGTGCCTGATGCTGGACGGAACTCCTGGACTGAGGTGAGGTCAGATCTATTCGAGGTTCAGATAAAGTCTCAAAGGCCCGCGGTCTGTCTGGTCTGTATCATTGCCGCTTCCATCTCCACCTCAGGAACCAAGCCCAACAATATATCAACGATCCTTCTCGCATCGAACCCACGGCTGAGATCCTCGAACATAGGAGAGACTGATTTGGATTTCGAGCAGCCACAGATACCATGAGGATAACACGAGCTCAGAGTGCGGGCGCACTGCTTGCAAGTTTTGGTTCGTGTCTGCAGCGGAGAGACATAGGAGTGTTTACTGATGATTGAACAGCAACAACCGTCTCCTCCCTAGCAACATTCACGCCCGGCCCCTCATACAGCGTTGGAATTCCATCCGGCTCATCGATCTCCTCTTCAGCGACTGGATCACTATACTTCCAGCTCAGTGCGAGCACGAGTTACCAATGGGTTGGGCTGGGAATTGGGAGCGAAATGTCTGGCAGTACAATATTCGTTATGTATACGGACGGCAAGGGGAATGTGACGCTAAGTGCGCGTGATGGAGGATCGGGACATGTCGAACCAACAGCGGATAGCGGAATACAGGCTGGGATTACCTTGTTGGCAGGGAGCGGGGTTGTGAATGGGAAGATGATTGCGAATGTGAAGTGTACGACTATTTTCAATCCTCTCTCCAAACCAAAGACTAATACAGAGCAGGTACAACATGTAAACTCGACTCCTCAGCCTCTTCTTCCTCCTCCCCCTGGATCGCAGCATGGAACTCGGGTTCTGCAATAAACAGTGCTTCACTGTCCTATAACATTGCGCAACATAGCACGAGCAACTACAAACAATTCGATTTCGATCTCACCCAAGCATCTATCTCCTCCGACTCCAATCCATTCGTCGCCTCCACCTCTCCCACAACCGCTTCCTCCGCCTCCGCCTCCGCCTCAGGTATAGGCGCAGGAACAACCACTGGCTCAGCTCCTACCTCGACATCCAGTAGTGATTCGAGTTCTGGAGATACCAGCAGCGGCGACACCGGCTCAACATCTGGTGCAAAAGTTGTCGGAACATCATTCACTGTCATTTCCGACTATGACAAGGCCCACGGCATCATTATGGGCGTTACCGTCGTTCTTCTTTTCCCTCTTGGAGCTATATTTATGCGATTGGGAAGCAGTGCATGGCTGCATGGTGCTTGGCAATTATTCAGTATTGCGGCTCTGCTTTGTGGATTGGGATTGGGTATCAAATTGGCCCAAATGAGGAGTTATGTAGGTGCTCCTTTCACTTTTGCCTATGGGCCGTCTACTGGAAGTGGTGGCGGGGCCTTCGGGGGCAATTTTCCTGGTTCTTCTGGAAGAAGGAATGGGGTAAGAGATGGAATCTTTGTCTTGAGACCTTTCTCTTATTTCCTTTGACCTACAATTTGCCATGCTCAACTCTTCGTTATTTCTTGGCTCAATGCTAATATATTGTCAAACAGGTATTCAACAATACGCATACCGTTTTTGGCATCGTCATCATCGCGCTCTTCCTCATTCAACCCATCTTCGGCATTATTCACCACATCCAATACAAACGCAACCTCTCCCGAGCTGGCGTCTCCCATCTTCACATATGGTTCGGCCGTATCCTTATGATTCTCGCTGTCGTCAATGGAGGTCTGGGATTGAAGTTGGCGGACAATACCAAGAATGGAGAGATTGCTTACGGCGTGGTTGCTGGTATCATCGGACTCATCTACATCCTCTTTGCCCTCTTCAAACGCAAGGGTGATGGATCGTCGTCGATGTTAATGCGAAAAGAAGTAGTGGTGGAGAATGGACATGGGTTTGTCGATGAGAGGGAAAGCCAGAGAAGAACTAGACGGAGGAGTCATGGAAGGAGGTAGAGGGATGTTTGAATTTTGGAGAAATATTGTTCTTGTTAGGATCGATTCGATGATATCGAAGATTGACATGCATCTTCTTATGGTTCTTGGGTAATGATAAAGCTAAAAGGGGATCTGGAGTTGGTGGCGTGCTTTTTGGGATTGAGTGGGAAGCACTGGATGGTTTATTTACAGAAAGTGATTACGATGTTTATGAATATAAATAGGAGAAATTGAACAAAGAATACTACAAGCATAGAATATCTGCTCAGTTGTCTGTTTTCTCGTCGCTACCCACATCACTCTTCAGTTTCTGACGGCAGCAAGTGCTTTAGGCCTGAGTGTTGTGGGTTGAAGAAATGAGTCTTGAAATGAAAGTATTGTAAGAGTTGATAATAGTCTCGAATTGATGAAGTAGGCTTGAAGATGAGAGCGCCATTGAAGTTGATAGCAATCTCTTGCATCAGACAAAGCATGGAAGGGAAGGGGTTGCCTACAGAAAGATGGGCTTCCAAGTGGCATAATCATTGAAAGCTTTATTCGGGACACGCGATGCGGGGAGCTTAGCATAATTCGGATGTACTCTTCCTTCTATCGTGACTTTGTAGGTTTGTAGGTCGATGATTGATACACATAGTCGAGTCTTAATAGACTGGTTGATATAGATCGTAATGTGAGCTACAAACATTGCGAGAGCTTGAAGTGTATCTGCGTTGACGGTCAGTAAGGCTGTGCAGCACGTGATGAAAAAAACATACCAGCGACCAATGGTCCTTGCGGACGATATTGCGTGTCATATGTCGGGATGGTGTAAACCTCGGCCGTGTTTCTATCTACTAGCTGTTAGGGATTCTCCTTGCTAGGGGACAGTCATAATGCCTTTCGTAGACAGAGTCAAAGAGCTGGTGGATCGATGGCAAAGTCTGAAGGTGTCTTGATTTATGGCTTTACCGGGCAAAGAAGTATGGATGGAAATGATAATGCAGCAGAAATTGATAACATTAAGTCTTCATTAGATGAATTCATTGCTTCCTTTTACTTTCGCACAAGCCTCCAAGCACAGAAATTTCTGCATCAAAAGTAGCCGCATTATTAGTGGCTTACAATTAGAGTCACGTCTAATGAAGCTGACCCAAGGAGATCAGCAATGGATAGCTATCTGGAATGATTTGAGATGAAGCAATAACAGAGAAACCCCGCTCTTTGAGGGAAACCCGTCATCGACGTCACTCGGAACACCGACTCGGATGTCGGGTACTAGGAGAGGCAGCACTAAAGTGTGGTTTGACGAACTTGCCCTCAACCTCAATACATGCACTTTCATATCCTCCCATTTCTTCCGCAGGGTTTTATCACTCGCCTGGAATGTCGCTTGTGTGAGCGCTCCCGAATGCGAACATAACCATCGGTAACACGCCCAAACTCCGAGGTACCAGCAAGAGTAACTTTGAAGTCAACAACGTTTGCCAGTGGCTCGGAATCAAAGCCAGCTACGTTCTGGAGTCTTTCATTCACTGATGCCCAAGACCATGATGGCGTCTGGTAAGCTTGTGGCCTGGGCTTTTGACCCCATCCCTAATCACCATCAGTTTCGGATGCTGCGACTGACCAAGTTAAGTGGCGCAAGAAGTGTTTCTTCCACAGACCCGCAATATACTCATCATCAAGATGAATTTGCATCTCTTTGGCCACCCCAGCGATTACGATAAGCTTATCTTCGCACTTTGTAAGTCCTCCGCGATTGTACCCTCCAACTACCTGCCACCATAGCTCAAGCATCTCATTTTCTAAATCAAATGAACCTGCACTGGATTCATTGTCGGAAGGAGAGTCTAGCAGAGGGAGTGCAAGTCGTGACTTGCACATCAAATCTGCCATTCTGTTCTTGAAATAGCATTTCAATGCCGTTGGAAGACCGTTTGGGAAAGTTTCGCATGCTTCCATCTCAGAGCATTCCCAAAACGCTTGACGTGCGCTCAGATGCAGGATGCGTGGTGATAAGAGACGCTCTTGGTAAACCCATGCCCACTGGTTTAGCGGCGCTTTTGTGACATCTGTATCCCAGCAATTCTCCATGCAGCCACGTAGCAAGAGATGAAACCTTGGTATGAGCCCTCTCGTGATGTAATGTCACAACCAGCTTTCGAAGTGCCTTAGCTCCTTGCATTCTGCAGGTGGAACAAACAATAAGACTACGAGAGCAAGGAAAAGGAAATAGGCGAGTAAATTACAGTATCAAAATATTAGCTTCTTTGGACATCCGGATGAAGCTCTTCCGAGTTGAAGCCTTCTCTCGAAGTTTCGACAATGTAGCAAGACATATGCGTAAAAAAGTCTGCGACTATTCAGGCCCAAAGGCGAAAATGAACTTTGGTGGGGCTACCTGTCGTCTGAGACTCTAGTGGTAGTTGAACTCGACAATTTTATTTTTGTTCCAAGGTCGGTTAGTAACCACGCCGCTCTTACTCAGGCGCTAATCACCTTCGGCTCACCCTCGGCTCAGTCCATCTCGCGCACTTGCTTGCACTTGCCATTTCATGCCATTTCATGCCATCTTTCTTCAAATGCGCCTGCCATCTGCTACATACTGCACGCCATCCAAATCCAAATCCAAATCCAAATCTCCACGATGTCGTCTTCATCTGCTCACTCCAGCTCCTCCTCACACTCTAGCTGCTCACACTCCGACACCCTCCTGCAGCTCGAAAACATCATCGAAGACCACCTCAAAGACACTCTCCCACACTCCGCAGACGCTCTACTACACCTCGTAGACGCTCCCTCCTCCCCGCCACATGAAAACACTCAGCCTTCTCCAATGCCACCCCATAACCGCTCCGCAGGGCGCGACGTTCATATTTTCGATATAAGCGATCGAAGCACGTCAATTGGTGGCCTGATTCTCACAGCCGGTGTTACAAATGCCAACCTGTATAGTATGATAGAGATTATCGTCTTCTTTGATAGCGAATATATTCTACGGAATGAAGGTGGTATCACGATAGAGAAGGATGACTCTCTACTTCTGCCGGGGAACTATTACATTGATTCTCCTCGTACGTATTTATTCAATAGTTCTTTTCTCTAGCTAATTTATTAGTAGATCCTATTCACATCAACAATGAGATGCCATTAACCCGTATGATTTCTCAGCAAACTGGAACTCGTGTCCAAGCCTTCCGTGACGCTATCCGTTCGCGAGATAAACGATGTGTTATAACAGGAAGAGAGGCGATAAGTGGTTATCGTAATAATTGGACCGGTTTCGAAGCTGCACATGTCTTTCCGCTAGCTTTTGAGGGACTTTGGAAAGATTTAAATTACGGTCGTTGGATTTTAACTCCCCCAGATGGAGAAGAAATCAGAGGAGGAAAAATCAACTCTGTACAGAATGGGCTATTACTTGATAGTACTATACACCAGCTCTTTGATATGTATTGGTTCTCGATTAATCCAGATGTAAGTGTCTTATTTCTTTTTAAGAAATATAATAGCTAATAATTATATTAGGATAATTACAAGATTGTATGCTTTGATCTTGATACGCATAGTATCGCTGGAAAACGTCTTGACCAAAGACTTCTCGATGATCCCCAACGGCCGGTTGATCAGCTCCTACGTTGGCATTTCCGGCAGGCTGTTTTGGTTAATATGAAGGGTGCTGGCGAGCCTATATTCGAGCACGATTTCCCACCAGGGTCTGATATGATGGGTAGTATACTCGAGGGTCCGAAGGCTGCTGAGAGGATGCAGTTTGAGCTGTTTGGTCGCTTGGCAACCGAAGTTGATTTGACTCAATAGACGTGTATTTAATTTTAGGAAGTCGTTCTGACTTCGTGTATAATAAGGCTATCCTATATTTATTTCTACTTTGTGATATACTTTGGCAACTGGGCTAGATCAAAGGGGCGCCAAAATAGGCTACTAGGGAGCCAAAATAGGAACCTACTTTAGTACCCAGGCTGGCTCAGGCTGTGCTCAGGAATGCTCATCCTCAGCTCAGGTAAAAGCGGCCGCTGCTCACGTCCAGAGACTAAAACGGAACCAGCGAAAGAAAAAGTCGAGTCTGACTATAATGGTAGTTGAACACAACTTTTTCTTCTCTGTACCAAGGTTGGTTAGGAAGCTCGCCGCTTCTACTCAGGCGCTAAACACCCTCTCCTCACCCAGCTCACCCAGCTCACCTGAGCAGCCCCTGGGCGGTACCACTGATCACTCACACGTTTGATCTCCAATCATGCTAGATATAGACTAGGCCCTTTTCATTTCATTTTTATCAAGTTTTGGGGATGCTCCCCTGGGAGCCTAAACAGGCTCCAAGGATCCTAAACTAGACCCTCATAAAAATAAATCCATGTTATGTCATGGGTAATCGCCCACATCAGTGGACTATAAAGGTCTTATATCCAGATAAGAGGTACGAGACATTGAAATTATTATATGCGCTAGTTAGCAAAGCTACTAATCTAAGATAATATCTCGGGGATCCTCAAGAACGTCGTCAACATCACCAATTTTATCCAAAACTCTACCCCCAAAGGAAGCAATCGCCCCAGAAACCTTCTGCACATGCCTAACCTCTGCCCTGGTAATGCCCACTCTCAAACACCCTCTCTGGTGCCACATCGTTGGTGCTTTGAGGTTTTGACACATAATTGCTGGCAGAATTACAAACTCAGACTCCGTTATATCAAGTACACGATGTTCTGCGAGAAAAAAGCCGTAGGATATCTCGGTTGAGATCCATGCTATGTATAACACATTATACTTAGCACTTCGCTGATTTATTCAGGTATCAAAATACAGAGCACTCACCAATTTCACGATGCGCTTCAAAGCTATCCTTTACTTCTCCATGATCGTGTTGATATAGCGTGTCTATAACTTTTCTTGCACGGACGTGGTTTGCATCATCGGCCTGCCAATTTTCTCTGTACCAATGTGATCTGAATCAGCGTTGGTCTCGGATAAGTTGGGTCAAGGAGCTCTTCTTAAACGTACCTTGTGAACGAATAGTCTCGGTCTTGAGGGTTTTCCACCTTTACGATCGACAGGACGGCTTCAATCACAGTAGGTATGCCAACGAGTGGAATGCATTTGATCAACGCTTCGCGTAGTCGACGAATCAATTGCCGCCTCTGTTGGCTACCAGAGTATCTCTCTTGGGCAACTAAGTGCGAATACAATGTTCCTACGCGGTTTGGTTGCCCACTACTAACGAGTGCTGCGGCCTACAACGAGACAAATGAGCTAGGGCTGTGGATACGTTTTGAGTAGACCTTACCACCGTGAGATACCAACAATCTGCGCGCCACTTCGTGGGAAAGTTGGCTTCGCTCTTTTGCAGGAGCTCTGCAATGGACGATGGAGTTTCGGGCTGCATCTTCGTGGTATATGACCTTGCGATAATCGAACGTGGGCAGGGTAAGATTTGTTGCCGAAAGAGCGGTATCATAGACCTTGCTGTCCATCGACATCGAACAGCCTTGATGCTATACTGCTCCGTGATAAATCTTCCCAGCTTGCTCGAACTCATCGTGGCTGAGTGCACCCAAACGGCGAACAGGAATGTATCTGTTTACGAGCGCACTCTCACAAGTTATGTTTGGAATCAAAGAAAATCTGAGGGGGCAACGCGGACGAGGAAAAGAGCAATAATTTCTGCCTCAGGCTTCATTAGCACTGGCATTCAGGAATACTAAAATATTTGCGATTTTTAAAAGTGCTCAGAAAATCCTCAAACTTTACAGATAACGAAAATGGGGTCGCTAATTCCAAATATCGACCTACTTTTCTCAAATTGCGTTGTTGTGACGAAATTACATTTTGAGCGGTTGAGGGTTGGTGGGTAAAACCTTCTGGGCCAAACGGGGGCCAGGTGCAGCCTTGCTTCAATAACCCGCCTCATTTTCGTAGAGTCATCGCGCTATGGTTTATCTAAGCCAATCGCTTGCTGAAGGTGTGGTTTCACAATGTTTCATGACGTGTTCTCAGCACTTTTGACCAGAAGCTGCCAGCTGCAAGCTGTGTATATTAACCCTGCTCTTTACTTCCCCGACCACGGGAACGTCTGTTTAGCATGAGACAGTATAAGTTTCTCAGTGATTGTGGAGATTCAAATCATTGATAAGAAGCTTCACCAACCATATATCATGGTAAGTTCATCCTAGGATCATACAACAGGCCCTTTGCTGATTTCTCAGCCTTCTTCTCCGGAATCCGTAACGTCTAAGTACGGGCTTTTCATACTTGCGGAGGGTAGATCAAATCCAAGCCCTGAAATTCTAGAAGTTCATGAAATCGAGTAAGTGGCGAAGTTCATTATTAGCTTGAACCACTCTGTTTCTCGCCAAGGCTGATTGGAGCAGTATAGTTGCTGTACACGGTCTGAACGGAGATGCCCATCGAACGTGGACATCTACTGATGGTAAGGGGAAAGGTGCCTTATGGCTACGAGACTTCCTGCCTAGTTTTTTGCCATCGGCTAGGATCATGACATTTGGCTACAATTCTAAGATTATCAATCCATCTGGCAATAACATTGAAGATGACTCCAGAGAACTTCTGCTACGGGTGTTATTGAGTCGGAGAGCAGGTGGAATAGTGAGTCTTTAACGTCTTCTGTAGATATTGAAATTCATTAATATAACGAATGAGTCAGAATCAGCACCGTCCCATCATCTTCATCGCACACAGTCTTGGAGGCTTGGTTGTAAAGCAGGTAACTTGACTGTCTATGAGAGTGTTGGGTTTAAAATTGACTATTGATAGGCTTTGGTCTTGGCTCAGAACATACCAGAGTACCACAGCATCAAGCTCGCTACAAGAGCCATAATTTTCATGGGTAATAGACCGCTTCTAGAACTAATAGTCTTGCAGTTCACTTATTCAGAAATAGGAACTCCGCACAGCGGAAGTAAAATAGCGTCTAAAGCCGCCTTCATGTCTAACATTCTTCGGGCGACCGGTCTAGGTGTCGCCAAGCATCATATCCAAGCACTTGCATCACACTCAGACACATTGTTTCGCATAACTGAGATGTTCAGACACCTTGCACCTCAAATGAAAATAGTTTCGTTCTACGAAACCTTGCCTACTCCAGGACTCAATGCTCTTGTAGGCTACGAACCCGAACATCACGATTCAGAGAAGGACCTAACAGTAGATATTTAGGTTGTAGATCGGGACTCGGCAACGCTGGGTTATCCCGGAGAGGTCTATATTGCCTTACAAGCAAACCATCGAGATTTGTGTCGCTTTCATTCGTCGAATGATGAAAAGCTCTTTCAGGTGGTGTTGTCAGAGATAATGCGCTTGACCAAAGAAGTGTCTCTTGAGCTTAACCTACAAACTCTTGATACCACAGGTAATGTGTTCAAACAGTGCCAGCATTTGGAGAATCTTTGGTAACACGAGGCTCAGCACCGGTTTCAAACCCTTCGGAGAGACACTTCATTGTGCCAGAAGCTGAAAATGCCATGTTTACTGGTCGTGTCGAACTTCGAGCGCAAATCCATACTATGTTCAAAGCGAGTATCGGCAAGCAGGTTCGAATTGCGCTCATTGGTCTTGGTGGGGTTGGAAAAACACAAATTGCTACTGCATTTGCGTATGAGAGCTATGCATCTACAAAATACATGGCTGTCTTCTGGATAGCTGCTCATACTCCTGGAACTCTGCAGAGGTCTTTTACAGGGATTGCCAAGAGGCTACAATTAACCGGGAATGCAAAATCCTCTTCTACTGCTACACCTGACATAGAGCTTACACCAAACGTGGAAGCTGTAAGGAGTGGCTTTCAGCGACCGAAAACAAAGATTGGCTTCTGATCTTCGACAACGTTGATGACTTGGAATCTATGAAACTATCCAAATTTTTCCCTTGTGTATCGCATGGAAATATCCTCATCACAAGTCGACGACAAATCGCCTCTCGCTTTGGAAGCAAAATTGATGTCGATGTAATGGATGACGATGAAGCTATCAAACTCTTGCTACGATGTTCGTTCAAGAATGACCCCACCCAATCTGAGTTTGAAGATGCTCGATGCCTCGTACAAGAATTAGGCAACCTACCTTTGGCAATTGATCAGGCTGGAGCTTATATTGCAGAACTCGATGTCGAGATACGTGACTATCATGCCATTTTCAATACCGCGAGAGGAAGCATGCTTGGGTATGAACCGCCGCGCGGCGTGTGGGAATACGAGCATACGACTTCCACAACGTGGGAGCTTTCTTACGATATGGCTGAAAAACTGTACCCGCTATCGGCCAGGCTGTTGGACATTGCGGCATACTTCGGATCTGATGATCTTCCCCTCGAGCAAGTCATGAATCTCTCCAGAAATCCAAGCAATACGTTGAATACTTTCCTGACCTGCTTCGTGCCCTTTGTTCAGAGCCACCTTGACCTGGAAGACATCCTTGGTCGCATACCGCAAGAGTACATCGTAAGCGAAGCAGAGAATTTTATTGCTCTAGGAAAGCTCATCTCATTATCCCTCGTGAAACGAAAGATGTTCTCGAATAGCGTCACAATGCATCCGATTGTGCATTCCTGGTTAAAACACAGGCACGAGAACACCCGACGACACATCGAACTCGCACAAGTTTCCATAAACCTAGTATCTCGAGCCATGTTTAATGCTTGCGACCAATGGAACTTTGGTTCGGTCGCAGAGCTCTACCCTCAAGCGTTTATTTGTATCAGCTCCTTTGAAGATAAGCCCGAGCTGTTTGATTTGATTAAGGCACCCCAACTATATGCCTGCAGCATTGCCACGAGTTCATGGGTTTCTGTCTCTGTGGATGATAACACTTTGCAAAAGGCCGATACCTTTTTACAGCTTCTGCAACGACACAGCAAGGCAGGAAGCGAGTGGGAAATCCCTCCTTCAATGCTCTTCATGCAAAGGGCAAAACGCTTGCTAAGCGAAAATCGCCGCAAAGAGTGTATGACCGTGTGTGACGAATTCTTCTCCGTATACAAGCCATCAGATCGATCGGAAAGTATGTATGGCGTCTGTATGGCTCAGATCTACACTTGCGTACTATATCGAAATGGAGACCACGATCACGTGCGACGTATATTCTCTCAGAGCAACACTGACTATGATACTTCTGGTTACTGGCTTGCACGAAAGAACATCCTCATCGGCTCCATTGCCCTTGACGAAGGAAAACTCGACAATGCGGAGAGTCTGCTCAGCTCCTGTATCAGCATCTTTGGCCGCAATATCGGCCGTAAGCATTTCCTCTGGGACGTATGTCATTATCTGCTCGCCATGTGCTACCTGTTACAGGGACGTCTTCCAGAGGCCACGCTGCTAGTCGAGCCACAGATCTTGCGTGCTATGGAAAGCCATGAGAGAGGGAAGAACTTGCTCCGATTTTCGGACTACGAGCTTGCTGAGGTCTACGCGCGGATCTTGCGCAAAGAGAAGAGATTTAGAGAGGCAACAAGCTTTATAGAACGACTTCTGGTAATCTCATCGTCGAGTAATCCCACGCCTGCGAGATCGCTGGCAGATCTTTCCAGTGTCATCATCAAGATCGACCATCTTGTGTGCCTGGCCGAAGAGAGCAAAAGATGCTATTGTTCTAACACTCGTCGTACCTTTGAGAGTTTGCTTGTGGATGCGCGAGAAGCGTTCCAGAAGGCAGCGGATGCGTATGACCTTGAGTGGGCAAGAGGGACTTGGGTTTTCAAATCCTTCGACGTCGAAATACAAGGATACCAAGCCAGACTTGAGAATCCACCGAACCAGGATAAAACGCAGACGACTGATATAACCTAGCAATCTAACATTCTCTACTGATTTGGCAATTTGTGATAATAAGATGTTTGAATTAAGCCATTATACAAATAAAACTTCCCCATATCGTGGCTATATTAAATGGACCTTTGTTGTTCTTGAGTATCATTCAACGCTCCTCCATATATGCAATGAAAAATGCCAACTACAATGGGCTTACTGTTTCCCACTTATAGAAAAGAGATTACTAAAGTGACAAGCATACGTTGAGTTAAGAATGCCTTCAACACCTTTCGTTCGTTACTCGTTAATACCCCTTTGACCTGGTGGATTCACAAAACTCGAAAGGCAAAGTCAAGTAAACTTTGTTTGCAAGAGAAATAGTAATAAGTTAAACTCCCTCAGCCGTATCACTCGCTCTGACCTCCACAGTCGAGAACATCTAGATGCAGGTATAATGCAAGATGTAGAAAGGCAGTAAGAAGGCGATTTTCCCAGCCAGGGTCCGAGTGTCACGATCTGAAGGATCACGTGTGTCTTGGCCCTGAGGCTCGGCAGCCTCGCTGCACAGAGAAGCCAAGACAAGGGTGGAATCGCGGGACAAAGGGTCACGGGACTGCGAGCTCTGTAAGCCGGGCTCGCAAGACTCGCACTAGAAGTCGAAGTTCTATATAAACAGAGTAGTTTCCTAGATAGTAGAGCTTCGTGCTCAAATTCATATAGCAGTTTACCCATTGCTTATAACGTCTCAATTCCTATTGAGAACCGGCCGTCTTGTTTCCCTTACTTCACAGCTGATACCAACCAACCGACCTGTTGACCCGTACCAGTCAGAACCCAGGAACGTTACAGTAGCCTTAAGTTTGCTTCGTCACAATAATTATGGTGTGTAATAAGTTACTATATAATAAGTAGTCATGTAACAGTTTATTGAATACCAAGTTCTTATACAACAATTTGCTATACAAATAGTTGATATAGAACAGTTTGTTGTACAACAAGAAATGATATAATAGTTTGTTTTGCGACAAGTTATTATACAACAGGTAATTATGTAACGAGTTGGTCGCAAAGGAGCCAAAATAGGATCTGTGCTCAAAGACAAGATGAGGGAAAGAGCTGGAACGAGCCCCTTCAGGAGCTAAAATAGCGTCTCAGTGCATGCTCAGACTGACTGTGCCGTGTGGTCATGCTACTCAGGCCGAGCTCCGGCCGTGCTCAGGCATGCTCAGGAATGCTCACCCTCCGCTCAGGTTAAAGCGGCAGTTGCTCACGTCCAAACACTAAAACAGAACGAGCGATAAAAAGAGTTGAGTCTGACTTATATGGTAGTTAAACTCTAATCCTTTAATCTTCGTTCCACATTCGGTTTGTAAGCATAGCCCCTTCTACTCAGGCGTTAATCACCCTTCAGTCGGCGAAGAAATGTCCAAGAAAATGTTATGCGAATCCAGCCTACCTTCGAGATGAGTGCATTTAAAAAGTGGGTTGGAGGGGTTCTTTTGAGTATTTGCCTGGCTTTTTCGCTGCTTTCACATTGATTTTATTGGTATTTGAGTTGAGGCTTGGTAGTTGGGAAGGCGGTTTGTGGGACCGGAAAGGTGTGGCTTGGAGCTCAAGGATTATTCTCTTGGGTTTGCGTTGCTTTTTTGTTGTGCTTCAACATTATGTTTGTGTTTTGTTATTTTGAACTGGTGGCTGAGGGTTTGTAAGAGGCTCATGGAGGGGTGGGGTTGAGTCTTATGGGTTCCTCGCCTGGCACCTCTTTGCCTTTAAGTTGCGTTTCGTTGCTTTCACGTTAGTTTTGATGACTAGATAGGGGAATATGGATGTACAATAGAAGCAATCGCCAGCATTCTGAAATGAGATGAGGGCGATGAATCTCACCTATCACTGTGATATATTGTAGCAGTCCGCGTCTAGATTCAATAAGTAGAACATTGTCTTCAGTACATGTCTACAAGAAAGGAGGAAGCGGGTTTACTACATGTTTAGTGAACCCTTTCTATAGATACAAGCCTACACCTCAGAAAGTTGTCTGCGTGTAATCTCCTCCATGCCGACAAAGTCCCCATCGCTATCCCATACCTTCCGCTTGAACGTCATACAGAGGCTAGCGTACTCCTTGGTCTCAAAGAACATGGTAGCTGTACTAATCCGACGATGCAACGGTATCAAATATCTCGAACATTCCTCCTGGCACAATATTGATTTCTCGTAGATTGCGCTATGCGAAATCAAGTCTTCAATATCTTCTTCCAACAATATACATTCACGCCAAAGCTGGCTCACCAGCTTGGGCTCCCACAGACCCTCGCGGCTAGCTCGCCTCAGAAGGCAGAGAGCTTTGCGTCGAAGCTGTGGGTGCCGGCATTTGACCACAGCCCAAGAGAGGGGAGGCACCAAGCCAAATTCCAGCGAGAAGCGGGCAGAGGGGATTGCTTCCTCGGGGAGGATACTGGAGGCAAGTTCTATAATTGTTGAGAATTCTTGGTGATAGGCATCGTAATCTGTTTCTTCTATTTCTGTGTATGATGTGGGGACCACTACACTGAGCCAGGCATGTTGGATGAGCATCAATGCGGACTTTTGTTTCCATGCCTTGTCAGACTTCTGTGTGGAGCTTGCCGTTAAACAAAAGTGATCGTATATCATCTGCCAACGTTTAAGACTGGTGTGCAAAGCCTCGCGCTGCAGATTGGAAACTCTGTTTCGGAGTGTGTGCCATTCAGGGTCGAGTTCCTGCCCGACAAATTGCAGGCACTTGTTTGTGAGAATGACGAGAGTTTGGATTGCTTCGGAGATGGAGGAAAACTCTGTGGCAAGGACTAGAAAGGAGAGGTGCTCCGGACTGGTACTTTCTGCACATTTGTGATGGCTGAGCTTGAGCTGCGGTCTCTGGGAACCGAAGTATGTAGACTGGAGGTCTAGGTCGATGAACATACCCACGATCTGATCGTCTATCGATTGATGGTTTGATGTCAAAACTAGTCGTCGGCTCTTAACATTCAGAGTTTGCGTCGGTGGGGTAACGAACCCGGGAAATGACTGAACTAGCTTTATGCCTTCACTCAGGTGCATAACTGCCTCTTCGTATCGCCGACTTGATAGCTCGAGGGCAATGAAGAGTATGCACGCAATGAGAATGACTCTCAAAGAGGAATGATCTTCATGCCTAGCTATGTGCCCCTTAAGGTGCTGGATAGCTTTATTATACTCATTGACCGTTCCGAGTCTCATGGTATCTTCACTGGTCGGCGGGAGCTCGCTTCGAGGGGCTTGCAACCAACGATTGGCATTTGAGAGCGCCATAGAAGCGTGGAGAATAGCAGGTTCAGAGTAACATGCGGGGAGCACAACGTCCTGCCAAAAGCTAGACGAGCGGAAGCCCGCCATCTCAATGACGGTTTGGGATCTGAAGCGTTCAAAAGCAACAGACTCAGAATAGTTGAGAAAGGGAATCGTGCTCAAGTTTCTCGTGGGCTTTGGCTGGATATTTGGCAGAGATGCGCCGTGCCTTGGAGGGATCTGGAAAGGTTCGGGAGGGTGCGTCGGCGAGTCTATGACAATGCCGTAGCCTTCGCATATTCTGTTGCCCGACAGGCATCGGATGCAAGAAGGCTTGGTTTCGTCGCACTTGACTCTCCTCCTCCTTAATGGGGTTAGCTTAGCAATAATACAGTTGCACAGAAGCACAGATTCAGATGTGGATGGCTTCATACTTGCAGGTCCGACATCCCGTCCTGGTCTTAAAATTGCTGGCTCTGGAGCTCCTCATTGTCTCATAGGCTATGGCCCTACTCGTATCAAGTTGCCACCAGCCTGAAAGCGCTCTTTTTCCCGTTGCTTCAGGTGTCGCACACCCTCAAGCGAGCAAGCTGCCTCTTAGAACGTGCTAGTTTACCGTTGTAAGTGGAGAGGGGGCAGGCACCAAATTGTATAAAGCCCTCGGAGGAACAGGTGTTTGTATTGGAATATCTTTTTCTGCGGGCAGAAGGTTGCCCCATGGCTGCAGGAAGATAATGTAAGTTTGATATGTGGACCAATGGTGCCCCCAGCTTTTGCGAGCAATAGCCGAGGAGGCTACCAATTAGGGGCGGGATTCGGGGCAGGGCAGCAAACTGCGCCGCAGAGCCCGTAACCTTAACCTTACAGCGGTCGTGTAAGCCTGGGGTCATGAGTTGCCGATTGAGGTTCACGATGGTGATCTATACGCCATGTGAAAGATTCTCTTGGCATTGCAGCGCCTCCAATATCTCCATCCTTCACACGTCACCTTCTCAGCTTGTTAATTTACTCCGAAGTCCTTGCAGTGCTAGCCGTCTCTTGCGAATCGGAGTCCTGGTTGTGCGAGATGAACTAGCACCGAGCCCTTCGTACAAAGCCCCAGCAGATAGAGGCACAGCAGCTAAATACGCAATCTTAGCATATCTACTGATTCAAGGACAGAAATAAGCTTGAGCTTACTCTCGTATCCTCCTAGATGATGAGAAGGCGATGATCAACATGATAGTAAGCAGGGCGAAGAGTTCATCTTTTGCAATAGTATATATATTTCCTGGCATACTCTCAACTTCTTCAAATCGAGTAGGAGGCAGTCAACCACACGCACCATCACTAGCAATATCGAAGTCTAGAAATTAGAATTAAATTCTGCTCCTTTGCTTCATTTCCGTTTTTTGTGTACTCGTTCCTCAGTCTAGCAGACAACATGCGCTCGACTTTTTGTGGCCTGGTATGGGTCCTTCTTGGCACCTCTGCCGCTGTGTAGACCAGCACGAAGATCTGTCCACTACTGGGTCCAGTATTTCCAATGCCGACGGGCCTGAGTTCGAATGCACAGTTTCAAGCAGGTGTCAAATCGTTCGATGCCGCTCTAGCCACCACCTTGAAGACAGGGGTTTCGAAAAATGGGGTCCATCCGTACAATGCCACCACTTTTTCTATCGGCATCTTTACCCCTTCGGAGAAAGACCTCGTCTATCAGTATCATTACACAGATCCATCGGTTCGCAACAGCACGGTGGGAACGCAGAACGTAGATGCTGATTCCATCTACTGACTTGGCAGCATATCGAAGGTCTTGACCCTCTACCTGCTCCCTATTCGCGATGGAGATCAACATTTCAACGATCCCATCACGTATTACATCCTAGAGCTCGCTGTTGCTGCCGCCGCCTCGGCCACTGCCTCCCCTGATGGCATAACACCAAATTGGAACGATATAACGATTGGGCAGCTTGCTAGCCATATGAGTGGCTTTGCGCAGGACTGTAAGTGCAACATAATATCCATGAAGCTGAGCTAAGTATGGCAGATGGATTCAAAGAGGTTGCATTACCAGGGATACAAGTTCCAGGTTTCCCACCGCTTCCGGACAACGATATTACCATCTGTGATTATATTCACCCCAGCGCTAGCATCCAGCCTTGCACCCCAAACGGTAAGCATACACCTACACAACAGTATAACTAGCGGCATACTGATGAGATATTAGAATATCTGGCAAGAGCGATCACCGAACCTGCTTCGTTTCCTCCCGGCTACTCTCCTGCATATAGCAACAATGGATTTGAGTTGCTTAAAATTGCCATGGCAAATATGGCTAATTCCAGTCTTGAAACGATGTTTACGGAAAGCATAGTTGACACGCTGGGACTTCGCGGTACGAGCTGCACAACCCCAAACACAACTCGCAATGGAGTAATCCCAGCAGGGAACCCCTCTGGCTCTGGCTGGAACAGTGATTTTGGAGTTTTGATGCCGTAAGCATAACATCCATTACATCTGATTGGTCTTCACAGCCGTTCTCTAACCAGACATTCATGCAGTGCTGGCGGATACTTCTCGACCGTCAACGACATGGCGACCATTGGAAAAGCAATCCTGAACTCCACACTTCTGCCAAAAGCCCAGACACGACGATGGCTGAAGCCTGTCACATTCACATGAGACATAAATATGAGCATAGGTACCCCATGGGAGATTTTCAGAGCAGATATCGGAGGGTGGAGAGTGAATATGTACACCAAGAGCGGCGGCGGAGGAGAATATGCAACCCTTCTAGTACTCCTTCCAGATTTTGACGTTGGATGGATCACCCTATCTGTTTCTGCGCTAGGTTGGGAGGAAGCCGTGGAAATGGTCTACTTCATCTCCGAGATGCTCGGTTCAACCGTCTTGCTAGTGCTTGAGAAGTTGAGAGTATTGCCAGGGACCAAGCAAAAGACATTTTCGCTGGTCACTACGCTGCCGGCACAACCAACTCATCATTGACAATCACGGTGGATCGCCAACCAGGCTTGCGCATCACTGATTGGATAAACAACGGCACTGGCTTGATTGCAGACCTGGCCGGCGACGCCGGAACATATGTGGACTTTCGTATTCAGCCAAACGAGCTCTATACGGAAAATCAAGTTGGGTTTACTGGAGTGTGGCAGACTCTACTAGCTCCTGTTTATTTCAGGCCAATTGATATCAACTATCTATTATAGAGTTCTGTTAATGGAATCACTCATGATGGTGTTGGCCTTGGAAATTTTGTCTTTGAGATTAATCCTACAACGGGAGAATCTAGCAGCGTGCAACCAAAGGCATTGCGAGTCACCTTAGAGAAGACAATATAATCGAGATGCAGTGCCAAAGCTCCTTACTTACAAGAGGTGCTCTAGGGCGGCGGAGAATAGTGATGGAGTAAATTAATCTTCTTGAGAGATGATTTAAAAAAAATGCACGTTAAGTAATTCAATCCCCTCTGAATCTTCATTCCATACCCATGCTTTGCGTACTCATAACAAGATGTCTGTGACGCAGAACATCTTAATCCTAACTCACTAACTGCTCGAATACAAGTCTAATGATTCGTATCCGCGGTCGAGCTCGAGCTTCCTCTCCACAACTACACCGAATTCAAGACTTCAACCCCCAAAATAACGCCGAGCCTCAACATTTAACACCATTCAAACCCTCAGATCTCTCCATAGCTCGCATGCAGCTCTTAAGAACAACAATGCACACGCACAGTACCTTAACTGTATAGTTATCTTGTTGTCTACCATTTCAGACTTGAAACTCGTATGACCTGGCATGGTGCCTGTTCCTTCTCTTCAACGTAACTTTTGACTTAGCAAATTAGATACACACCTTGCCTCCTCACTAACTTGTGCATAAAATCGTGAGCCATAATTTCCCAGTAAGTTCAAGTTCCCAATTCCTAGATCAATCATTTATTAAACAATTCCTGGTGGTGGGCAAGTTACTAGAGCGTGGGGTGGTTAGGCTACAGCTGGACTAGCGGGACTAGCAGCATAGCTAGCCTTGTCGCCATTGGTATGGGATACGGATTATAATAGATAGAGACGCTGGAATGGGCTGGAGTGGATCTGGCAGTAAATTCGATACGATGGTTGGTACACATTTCCCTCTTTGGAGTTCTTGAACTAACAGGTTTTTAGCTGTCTCGGCGAATAGAGCGCGGCACGGGTGGGTATGGGCACCTATTTGGCAAAATAAACTACTTATGGGTGGGTAGGGTAATGGGTACAGTTTTGAGAGGTCTACCCACTATAGCTATAAGTATTAACAGCATACTCGGCACGTGTATTTCCGTCACGTGTATACCTAATTTGGCTAGATAATTGCTTAATTAGGACTATATTTGCCTTTTCTAGCCTTACTAAAGCTAGTCTAGCTAATAAAAAGAGCTCCCTCCCCACCTAACGGGTAATAAAATATCGATTACCCTCCCTATGGGCACCCACCCATATGGATACCCTTGGTCAGCCGCAACCCGTGCCGCGCTCTACTAGGAAATATCCGGGAACGAATTGTACTGTTGCCTCTTCAGCTGGTACATCAGGGCGACATGCTACGTGCTCCATCCAGCGCGACGATCACGCGGTCGAGGATGATTGGTTGTCCAATTTGGCTTTAGAATTTATGTCGGAAGTCATCAAATGTACGGTGATGCAGAATTACACCAAGCCCTGGATCAGCAACAGCCTAGACGACTACACATCTGGAATACTGACATTGGGATACCATGCGGCATGGAGTAGCTTGATGAAAAGGCTAGGAAATACGAGCGAACCGGTAACATTCAGGTCGAGGAAGGCAGTCATTTCCGCGTCTATTGATAAAACAAAATTTACATCTGGCTGGCGATGAATGCGGCCCTCACGCTATCATCGATCTTCGTATTCATTACCCAGAGCGTCAGCAGAACGAAGACAGTTCGTGACACTGCTGTTGCAGCTTTGACAATGGATCTTACGGAGGTTACCCATAGCAGCCTTGCCAGTGGACTTTGCAATGCGGTGATTCTTAGCAAACAGGATGGCAAGCTTCCCAAATTAAAGTGGAAAGAAGAGGTAAGGAGGTCTGAAAACGGAGAGACTGGCACACATGAATCGTGCGATCGCACGGTTATCTTCGTCGATGAGGCTGCTCCTGATATTATAGGCAAGCATGGAAGTCAAAGACCAGAGCCATATTACTGACTCTCGAACACTTCAGACACGTAAGCAACTGAAGGGGAGAAAACCGAATCGGGTAGCATTCTCCAGCCGAGTGGTCCCTAATAAGCTATCGCATTTAAAAATGTCAACAAAGAGCGCTTCTACGTCGACGTCGATCTCAGTTTTGCAGCGGCTACGAATGTCAAGGCTAAGGCTGGCATGGTATACGACAACGACGGGTACACATTCCCCGTCAAAATTCCCCGTCTCAGCTTTCAACTTCCAAAGTATATCAGATATCGGGCCTTACATGGACTTTGAGTCCGGTGTTGAAGTTTACTGTCTCTGGCGAGGTCGATATCTCCGTAGACTTGACTGCAGCTCTTGCCGAATGAATTGTACCTCTCGATCTGCTGGAAAGCAGCAAGACTTCCACTGCAGGGCGGAAGTTAGTCTACACTGAGTAAAACCAACATCTCTGCTACCATCTAAGCTCAAGTCAACCCCATTATTACTCTGGCTGCTGGCATCTGTGTTTTTTCCCTCGATAGCTGCGTGCTTGGTCTTTCAGCTAGGGTTACTGCCAGACTGCTACGAGACCCATTCAGCGGCGAGACTGGGCTGATAGATGGGCCGTGGTTAGATTCGGGAAAGTCACGCAAGCAGCGCGAGGCAAAATCAAGTCAACGGCAGGTTCCGCTGAGTGGGGGAGGCGTTGAATTAGCGTGGGCCCTGAGCATGTGAAATTAATGACATGGGTTGGCCGCTGCAACAAGAGCTGGCTTTATATCACACGGGGCATGGTGCCAGCAAGGGAGAGGTGAACAATAGGTATACCGGCACCAAGGTCGGCGGTCAACCACAGTCGCCCGCATAAGTCAGACTTCTACGATTCTATATTCTTGCCTCACCTGCGTAACATCGTGAAGCACACTACTATCTGTTGTGAGATAGCGCCGACAATTTTCAGGATATAACAAGCCATTTCAGACATGGAGAGTATTTAGTGCGCTTTGGAAGAGAATCCATAGCTGATACGAGACTTGCATTGATGATCTTTCAATAGCAGCGTGGAAACAAAAGGGAGTGGCTGAATCTAGACTTTGTACGTTACCGCTGTTGCCGTCGAGAAACGGGGAAAGCGAGAAACGGAGGAACGGAGGAGCAGAGAAACAAGCCTAGAAGGTATTAGTGGCCGATATCGCATGATCTTTGAAGAGCCCATTCTCAACAGGGAGTAAAGACGCGAATGTGGATATGTATTACGCCAGTGAGAAGGTTATCTGATGGCGCTAACGTTCGCTTCGGATCTAATCTAATCTAATCACATCACATTAGTGGGGGGTGGCGCATGCGGCCAACAATCTTATCAGATCAGATGAGAAGAGTTTTCCTTTTGATTTGTTCGGGCCCACAACGCTGCTCCTATGCAATATTTTCCCACGTTAGAATGATTCAGAATTCAACATAGCCATAGCGAGTTTTTCCTTCGTAAAGCCATCTAAGTCAATATATGCCCATTAATAACCTATATCTAACCCAGTCCTAATTCCTAACTTGTCTCTCTTCTTCCTCTTTCTCCTCTTTGTTTCCTTCGTCGACACACTAAGCCACAGAAACTTTGCGCCTATGAGGCCATTTACGTAAATGGAACGAACCTTGCTTGAGAATGCATGGCAGTGATCCGCCCCCTCTCGCATAGCGAATTAGAACTCAAGCACGACAAGGTCCTGCATGCCCTACACTCCGATGCATATGTTCCTTATCCGGACCAGGTAAGTACAAGCCCCATCTCCTTATCAGTTCACTTTCATTGTGTTATGGTAGAGACTACCTAAGCTATTACGAAAGACATTCGGGGGAGAGTGGGGACTGGCAAGGGAGGATCCTTTTCCAATTGAGTAGTTCCCCAGGATTCTAACATTATAAGATATGGTCTCCTAGCTACTCTGCCTAATTGACTCTCATATCCTTGTATCAAGCATTTACGATCAATCCCACCCTTCTGCTTGTCAGCATGTTGTGGACTTTCTTGTCTCTTTTTCTTCTATTGCACCCTTCACAGGGTCTGAATGAAGTCCATGTTGCGACAGAATGCCTTGACAGCATTGTATCTGCTGTTACCGATTTTACCTTTGTCGGAGCGGATCCTGATTATTACGTGACCGTCTGCACGTACAATCTATCTGTCTATTCCATGTGGAGTGCTGCGAAACTTTACTGCACGCCGACCGAGATTGAAGCTGGTTCTGCATTGTATGAAGGGTATTGTGTGGAGTATGGGGCTGTTGAACTGGTTCCATACAGTGAAGTCGAGCCCGAGCTTACTGATGCCTATATCAAGACCTTACAAGTTGTCAACTTTGAAGACATTAATGAGACTGCAATCTGGAACAACAGTATTCTGATTTCCAAATCGCTTTATGAAACTTCCAAAAGAACAGATGTAAGTGATTATCTAACCTGCCCTGGGTTAACATCTTGATGCTAATTGAAATGCAGCATGTCTTCAACGAAGAATATTATCTACATACAATATATGGGTACTGCCTGCCAGAGTCCTGAAGCATGTTTTGGGAGACTGACTGATTTCCAGATGGGCAATGTACGGATTTTGGGGCGGTTTGCTCTTACTGGGTATAGCAAACCACGTCATAACCTCGATCTTTCACTTGCGACTGGAGCGCAACACCCGCGACATCGAAAAAACGGTGACTTCAACGCCAGCTAGATCTCCTTCATCTGGGTTTCTCGCATTGCTCCACGCATCTAATCACTACGTCAGGGCAAATTTGGTCATTCCTGCCGCGTTTGGCTCACATCATCAGCGATTACTATGGAGTTGTTCCATCCCAACGCGCCTGGAGAGCATCGTCGTGCTGGCTTACTGGGCACTTAGCATTGGCCTAAGTTGCGCTTCGTACGAAATATTCTGGCCGAACATTTAGTGAGCATTCAGAAGGCCAAATTCCATAACTCAAATACATTCTAACAAGCACTACAGCTATACGCCGGCTATACAAACGTGGCGTTATGTGGCAGATCGAACTGGAATTATGTGCTATGCGAATTTACCGATTCTATGGATGTTTTCCGGGCGGAACAATATTTTCATCTGGGCTACTGGATGGAGCTTTTCGACGTTCAATATCTTTCACCGCAACATCGCTCGCGTTGCTACGTTGCAAGCGATTGTTCATTCTATTGCCTGGTCTGCCATAGAAGGAAATTGTTAGTACTTCCCCTTTCCATCAGGCGTCATTCATGATATTGACAAAGGTGTTTGTCTCAAGATGGCTATTTGAAGGAAGATTGGAAAGAGCAATATTGGTATATGGGTGGCATGGTATATCTTTGACTCTTGCATTTCCATCGCTAGCTTTCAGCTAATATGTACAGGCTACGGTGGCAATGAGCCTATTGCTAGCATCCTCCTCCATATTTCTGCGTCAGAGACGCTATGAGTTCTTCCTACTCCTTCATATTGCGTTCTCTGTTTTGGTGATCGTCGGTTTGTTCTAGTACGGTTTCTGGAATAATGTTTTAGGGCATTAGGCTAACATTGAATGAAGCCACACCGCGATTTTCGACGGGAATTATAATGGATATTTGTGGCCCTTGGTAACGATCTGGTGTTTTGATCGTTTTCTTCGAATTGTTCGTTTCTTCTATTGCAACTTTCGTGTCAAGACGTCAGGTAGCATCCAACATACCACGTCTATTGCGACCTACAATGAGAAATCTGATGTCATCAGGCTAGAAGTCACTGCGCCATCAAAGTTTCTTCGGCTGAAGCCAAATCAACACTACTTTCTTTACCAGCCGTTGAGGTGGAGAGGCTGGGAGAACCACCCCTTCACTCTCGCTAGTTGGGCCCCGGCTAGCACCTCGAATATAAAGTACGCCGATTCAGCATTAGCAAGCTCAACACTCCCACCTGCCAAATCGGATCTAGACATTGAGGTCGCTTCGCCAAGTTCACAGGACTCGCCTTCCAACAACACGTCCGATCACGGTTCTTCAAGGAATGAGGCTTCACATAACAACATCGGAAGTTACAAGTTGGTATTCTATGCTCGGCCTTTCAGTGGCTGGACAAAGCGCCTCCGTAATAGTTGCATGAAGCACCCAGACAAGGCCGTCAATGCGAAGATTATGATCGAAGGACCTTACGGCACGAGCGAGCCACTACACCACTACGAGAATATTCTCTTCATCACAGGTGGGACTGGTATCTCTGGTGCGGTAGCATATCTCCAGGATCACATTGCCAAGTCCGCCTCCCACTCCACTAGGACAAACAACATCTCCTTGATATTCGCAGCGAAGCGACTTGCAATGATTCGAGACATCGCTACTCATGAATTGGGACCAATCCTGGGTCGTAGCGATGTACATGCTACGTTCCATGTCACATCTCCTCGGGAATCGTCAACTTCTGGTCCGGACAACGCGATATCAATCTCTAGTTCATCGGAGCTAGACGTCAGCCACGGCCGACCAGATGTCAAGGCTGCTATTCTGAGCTTTGTTGGGGAAAACAGCGGCGCTGGGTCAGCCAGTGGTCAAATTGCAGTCTTTGTATGTGGTCCAGCTGCCATGGCGGATGACGCTAGAGCAGCCGTCCATCAAGTATTGAAGAATGGGAAACGGGAAGTCGCATACTTCGAAGAGACTTTTGGGTGGTAAATATTTCACAACATATCTCAAGTGTCGAAAGCAGAAAGTGTTCAAATTGGCGCGTGCGAAACTTGCGAGGCCTTTCAATCGGACTTTCCTTTTTCACTTTGGGGTGACAATTGCAAGGGCAAGGTAATGAGATGAGCGCCAGAGAACCCTAGAAAACGTGACAGAAATATATGAGTTTTTTTGATCGAGATGACAGCTCTTGATACATGTTCTAATCCATTCACGAGTATTCGCAATCAGCCCTAATTCGGATTTTACTACTCCCGTTGTCTGTTCAGGACTTCTAGTCTCGCCCAGCCCTCCGCGGCCGGGTATAAATCTCCCTAATGCGTCCAGAGCTAGTTACTTTAGGAGTTACTCGTATCTCCATCTCGTAGGATCAAAAGCTAGGTTGAAGGAATCAGGCTTCGGCGACTTGTAGCGAGTTGAAAGGATACCAAGCCAAATTAAGCGATCCTTGGCGAAGCAAATCAGGGGTAATCACGGCAAGATTCTCCTCCGTCTTTAACCGAGCCTGACCCATAAAACCCACTCTCTCCTCCTCTCGCAACCCGAACACCATAGCTCACATCCTATCACAACACAACACCATGTCCCACCCCGCCCCTACCCTAAACACCACCCTCTCCCTCCCCGCCCGACTACTCTACTACATCGGCCCCCCATCCGCCATCCTCCTCACCGGCATCGCCTCTCCAAAAACCGCCCTCCTCTCTCCCTTCGCTTTAGCTCCCACAGCATACTTCCTCCGAAAATGGCGAAATCTGAACGCTACTGATCCCTCTCGACGCGGGGAGCTCGAACCCATGATTTGGATCTTTGCCTCAGCCGGCACACTCGGTCTCACGACCGTCGCGCTCATCCAAATCTTGATCTGCAAAGGATTCAGCTTCCTAATTTTCCGCACCAACACCATTATGAAGGATGATTTCTGGACGGAGTTTCAACGGAGTACTGTCGACGGTTTGAGTGCGGCGCAGCTGATTCGCAGAGGGGAGTTAGCGGCCTCGTGGCAAAATTGGGCGTTCAATGCTGTGCTGACTTTTGTGGCCGCTGGGTTGGTGGAAGAAACGTTGAAGTATCTGCCGATTGCTTATGCGCGGATTCGTAGGACGCCTGAAGATAGGAAACAGAGAGATAGAGCTTATCTCGACTACGTGCTGGCGGGGGCACTGAGTTTTGGGTTTGTGGAGAGTATGGGGAATTTGTACGCGTCGTGTGAAAGTAGCAACGGGGGTTGGGTACAGTTCGCTTTGACTTGTTTTGAACGATTGATTCTGAGTCAGGTTGGGCATCTTTCTGTGGCGGTTTTGACGGCGTTGAGAGCTATACGGAGGGATTACTATGGCGCGAAATTGAGTTGGTGGGGCGTCATTTGGCCCGCGGTGGTCTTTCATGGAACGTTTGATTTCGTGGCTCTGAGTGCGAGTGCGTTGGAGGGGAATGTGGGGTGGATCCATCCGAAGGGGGTGGGAATGGTGACGACAATTCTTGGAATGGCTACTGGACTGGTTGGCACAGTGTTGTGGGAAGTCAGACGGGAATGGAAGGAGCTGAGTGAACGGGATAGGTGTGCTAAGACTTCCGAGGATGACGAAGCTCAAAAGAAGAGCTCTGGAAGGAAACAGATTAATTGAAAGGAGCTTTGGATGCGGATCATGCAGTGGTAACTTTGCGGAGAGTGATAGATTAAGAATATTTGAAAATGATAAGCATGGAAAGATTCGAAATCATGTACTCGAAGATAGTATCAAGCGTCTTGCAAGACAAACTCACCTTCAGCAATGTACATTACTTCTCATCAACCGTTTTATATACTTACAACTCAGTTCGCCGAATTCTGTTTGTGTAAAAACTGAATTAAGCCACTATTGAAAACAAAAAGTATTAAAAATAAAATATTTTTATACTTAGAAGACTCGAGGACTAGAGACCTTGGAGTGAACGGCGTAGGGGTAAGGAAGCAGTGGTAGAGATGAGATTAGAATCGTAGGACATGAAAAAGATACAATGAGTACAATATAATATCTAACCCTCTATCCCTACCTTTGTTTTGATCACCAGGGTGCCCATTTCCTATGCTCAGGGGCCATTAATGATGGGATTGAAGAGTACGAATCTTGGCCACCAGCCACAAATTCTATCCACTCCAATCGATTACTGTATCGCGCTCTCCCTTAGATAGTTCAGTTGGCTGAGACAACAACAACTTGTGCCCACATTACATTACGGCCCTCAACCGCTCTAGTGGCACTATGGTCGCAAGACAGCCTGTTGCTCGCCGAGCTACAATAAAAATTAAAGTCCTGGAATCATGTGATGCGTGAGAAGATATATTTGGAAGATTTTTAAAATAATACTGAAAGATGAAGGTCAAAACATGGGCGATTATTTATCTTACAGAAACTTGTTAACTGGCATATCGTAAAGAAAGAAAAGTTTCGTTCATGGGAAAAGACGTCAAAATCCGAAACAAGAAGAAAGGGAACAGTAAGGCAGCACGTGACCTACACTCTCGACGGCACTTGTCCTGCTGCAACATTTTCCCACTAAGAAACTAGGTCTAGGCTTGATTGATACACTTTCTAAATTAAAATCTCTTGCAGCATTTCTAGTTGAATTTCTCTCTCAACAGCTTATATAAAAAGAGGGGGCGATGAATTTATCTGTGTTGTGGCTGCCAAGCCGCTGGACCTACTGAGCTATATCGGATCATTCTGAAGTGCACTTTCACCGTACTTGACTGGAAGCCGTTGCGAATTTGAATCCTAACATAGGATGTCGTATGTACGGCTCTCTCTCCATGCAATCTTTAGGACCACACCGCATCGCCGCTCAGACCCTCCTGTCATCTCAACAGCACTTCTAGTAACATCAAATCTACCATCGCGAGAACTAACTCAACGCCTCGGCAGCAAAAATAGCACTCCTGACATATTAAGATCCTAATTGGCCTGGAAGCCACCCTCCTGATGAAGTATGAAAAACCTTGCGTTCAAACTTCATGCCTCCACATGTTCCAAATTCCATGCAGTCTAGCATATATCTCCCACTTAATTCTAAGATGACTTAACCTCACCGCCGTCTATTTCTTTTTGCAGGCGCTCGATGGTGTCGCTAAGCATCTTGAGCTTTTTGTCGTAGCGGCCACTCTCATTCTGGTCCAACCCATTCGCGTACTCGATGCGGCACAGGTCCATGTGCTGCCGGGTACTCAGATCCAGCGTGTTGTTCACAATCGTATTGAACCTGTCCTTCGTCGTGCAAAAGATATGCACGAGGTCCTCTGCGTAGTCGCCGACGATGCCGCGGATGATCTCCCGGGTGATGCGATTGTTCTGGAAGCGGTAGAACTCCGTGCCGTAGATGGAGTGGAACAGGCCCGCGTCGCACAGTTCTTCAGGAGCATTTTGCTGCTTCAGAAACGTGTAGACGTTGACGAGGTGCTGGTAGAAAGTTTTGCCGCTGTGTTTTCGGTTGCCGGTGAGCTCGGAAAGGAATGAGAACTTGTCCTGGTTGCGCGGCTGGTCCACTCTTGGAGGGCCATTGGTTGAGGATGGTGACATGGTTCTTTCAGGAGTGCTGTCGCTAGAGCCGCTCAAGGGTTGTTTCTTACGAGCGTGCCCAAATATCCTGGTTAAAACCCGCTGTTGCGGTACAGCTGCAACTACTGTAGCATCTCTGTGCCTGAGGCATCAGTCACGTGCCCGGCCCTACTTCAGGTCACACAGCACCCCTAGGCAATTCAAGCTCTTCACCACTCTACAACGCCCATTACATGACACCCCCATTCTCAACCTTCTCAAGACTCATATAAAAACATATGAAAAACTTTTTAATTAAATTTAAAAAACAAAAATAAATCTGTATCCGAAAACTATCTATTCCTATTCAAAACCTTAAGCAAAGCTTCGAGCTACCCCAACAGCACCCCACCTTATGCATATATTATTATTCATAAAAACCTATATAGCATTCATTAATATATGAAAAGATAAAAAGGATCCTTAGCATTTGAATTTAAAAGCTGTACGAAGTTTATCGATTAAACCTTTATTCTCTATGTATATCTCGTCGACTTTTTTGTTGTGAGAGCAAATCCCAGTAATGTGAGTGCTAATAATTCTCTGACTCATAATATCATAACCACTGCTGTGGGCTAGTAGTGTTGCCGTTTGGAGGTTGTGGGTTTCTTTCTGTCTTCTGTTCTATTCGGTGCGCGTTACAACTCTCCTCCGTTTGGTGCGTCTTGATGCTTGCTCGAAAGAATGTTCCCCAAAATCTCCATGCTGTAGTATTGTAACTTGGAAATAAAAGAAGGTTTAATATAAAATAAATGTTAGATTATTTAATATCTTTGACAAGCGAGTTAATATCTTTATTTTTTCTATTCAATTTTTACCAAAAATAATAATATATTATGATATTTCATTATATTTCATTTTCATTTCCTCGTTATTTACCATTACCATACATTATTTTATTTTACCCTCCTATTCCCACTCCCATACCCAAGCTCAGGTCCTCAATGCCACCCACCCCTCCCCCAGCCCTTCCCTCAAAAACGCCCACTAACCCCATCGCCGCCCCCGCCGCCAGTCCGCCCACCAACACCATCTCCGCTCCGCCCCTCACACATCCCCAGCTCCTCCACCCTGCCACAAATCCCGTCTTCACCCATCCAAACGCGAACAACGCAATCACCATAATACCCACACTCCAGCTCAATCCTCTCTGTACCTCTTCGACGAAGAAGTAGGGGAGGAGAGGGATGAAGCCGCCGATGAAGTAGCCGAGGGCGATTGTGAGGGCGCAGGTTAGGGCCCGAGAAGATTGGGGCGGAGGGAGGGAGTGTTGGAAGCGCATTAGGAAGGGGGCTAGTTGGGAATTTGCGGCTGAGGAGGAGGTTTGGAGGTGTGTTGTTAGGGAGGAGATGAGGGGGGCGGGGAGGGAGTATTCGGAGAAGAGGGTGTGGAGGGTGTGAGTTATGGCGGCGGGATCGTGGAGGATGAGGTCTTGGGTTTCCTGGAGGGTGGCGTTGTAGGAATCTCTGGTTTGGAGGTTAGAGGTTGTTTAATCGAGAGGAGAGTGGGATTGGAATGGTTTATAGGATTTGGAGGGAGAAAGCATACCGTTCACTCTTCGCCCCAAGATAGCCTCCCAACCCCATCGATATCGCGCCTGCAATCAACTCCGCCATCCCCCCATACACAACCACCTTCGTGCTCCCAATCGCAGACAGACCCGCCGTCAACGCGAACGGAACAGTCAACCCATCCGACAAGCCAATTATCGCGTCCGAAATAACCCTGGCATCGACCTTGAACCTCGTCTCCTTCTGCGAAAGAGGAGGTAGCTTTTCCGAGATCTCAGCGCGCAGTTCTTGGGATTCGATGTCGGAGTTCGAGCTCGAGAGGGTGGGAGATGAGGCCCATGATTGACCGTCGAAAGATTCTGGGAGGAGAGTGTCAGTGTCTGATGGTAGGATGACTTTTGAGGCCGGCGAGCGGGGGAAGTAGGTATTCATCAGAAGCAGGAGAAGAAGGAGAGATGACGGGGTGTGTACGTACCGATCTTGTTATATGCTGGTTGTTTGGGCGGGCGGGAGACCAGGTTCTTGAGTAGTGCGAAGGACATGGCGATTGCGGTGGTCTCAGCCTCACGGAAGGGATTGAGATACGGGGCGATTGCGTGTTGTCGAATTGATTTCCTGGAGGTTGGAGGAGGATGTTGTCGTTCCCTCACGGTCCACGGCCACGGTCACTGCCTCGATTCAACGAAGAAGAGATAGAGAGAGGTGAGCAGGCCATGGTTTTCAGCATGCTCCAGCAAGATATCCCATCAGCTCGCATCGCCCGGTCTGTACTCCGTGCGTGGGTGCACCAGCGGACAAGGCATCTTCGCATCCTCAGCGTGCACCGACGATCCAATGGCGGGCGCACTGATTGCAATCCAACGATGCCAAGCACGTGGGCCACTCAGCGCTGCCTCCGCCCGTAGGGATCCCCCGAAGCGAGCCTTCCGTGGCCCTGCGGCGCTTCTCTCGCCCCTCGCGCCAGGCCCAGAGCGGAAGGACCGGAGCATTGGCGTGCGCTGGGCCAGGGGCGGTGGGGAGGGATGGCCGTTCTGGAAGGTGGGAAGGAAGGCCCGGGATTGGCGGAGGTCATTGCTGACGATTTGTGGCCGTTTGGTTGGTGGGGAGCGAGAGGAGAGTGCTGGCTGGCGCTGGCTGGCGCTGGCTGGTAAGGTTGGCTCGTTGGTTGAGTGCGCCTGAGCCGCCCACGTGTGCTGCCCTGGAAGCGGAGAGTGGTGGGGGGAGCTTGAGGGACACAGATGTGAGAATTTAGTCGAGACAATGCGAGAGGACCTCGACCTCATTGACCACCACGGTATCACCAATGGCATCCCTGAGTCTGGAACTTTATGTCATCATATAGAGGACTTGCTAACCTCTATATCGAATTGCGGTATAGTTAGAATGGATGACTTGCAATTGAACAAGTGCCCTGCATCGGGAGATGCTGTCCAACAGCGAATGCACCAAATGCATCTTGATGAATCTTACACGTTGAACGCACCACTCACCGTCGAACTTGTCTCTTTGGTGGGCATATGCGAATCAATGGTTTTATCTGTATTCATTATCCACCATAATCGTAGATTTCTATTGCTCTTCTTAATTATTTTCCTCTCGTCCATAGCCTTAACCACCTACTCACTGCTGTCGCACTCCGCGCTCCTTTCTTTTATGCGGTGTCTATGCTTTTTCCAATTCTCGTAACCTCTTTATTTTTATACTCTGATATCGTGATGAATTCTTTCAATCATAGAGGAAATACTCTTATTAGTAGGGAGAAAACGAGTTAGTGCTCCCACAGCTATATCCCGCTACGCTGTGCCAGCACAGCGAGGCTGTGAAAAAATCTCATATGGTTCAATACTATATACTCCATAGGCCGTTACATTACAATTCATCCCATCCCATCCCGTCCCATCTCAGCCTACCTACCAAACAGGGACCAGCCCTTCAACGCTGCAATCCGGGACCTCTCTTCACTGCGGCAAAACGCTCTTTTCCTCTTCCTCTTCAAAAACCCACTTCTCCAACCCCTTCGTCACCCTCGCACAAAACGGATCCACATAGCTCGTCCAAAGATGCGCCGCATAATACTGCACCACGAACCAAACCACCACGCAGAAATACCACCATAGCCGCCCCCCCAACTCGAGATGCTTGCCCTCCACCACCGTCCCATCCTCCTGCACGATATCCTCCGGCGCCGTAACCCCATACAACATCCACACTAATACCGTCCTCAGCAACGTTCCATGCAGGAGGTACACGGCGAAGGAGTTCTTCCCAGCCCAGAGCAGGTATTTATTCGCTAAGAGCGATTTTAGGAATTCGGAGAAGTGGATGGAGAGCGAGAGGAAGGTGAGGCCGAGGCCGGTGTAGAAGCGGGGCGTGTCGGGGTGGTTGGAAGGGAAGATGTAGGCGGAGAGGTGCAGCATGGTTTTGGACCAGGGCATCCATTCTGGGTTGGTTTCGGGGTAGGAGGCGAGGAGGAGGCCGGTAAGGAGGAGGAGGGGGGAGAGGATGCGAGAGGGCCATGGCCAGGAACGGGAAGCGATCCAAGAAGTGTAGGTGGGGTATTGGGAGAGGTCGCAGAGGAAGGCACCGAAGAAGAAGTGGATTCCGTATTCGGCTGGGTTTTGAGGTTAGTTGATGGATGGAAAGAGGGGGCGGGAAGGGGACGAACGGTCGTTGGCGATGTAGTAGTAGACGAATAGGGCCATCTCGATTATCATCCGGTATTTGGGCTTTACGTATGCGGTTGCGAACAGCATCATGTATACGAGAAATGCTCCTTTCAGCAAGGGGAGTAAGGTCCATTGATTTGGTTCGTAGACGTTCCATTCTCGCACCCAGGTCGTGATCAGATTCAGAACTAGATTCATGATCGCAGGTCCAAGTGGAAGTCGATTCGGAGACGTGTAAATCAACCACCACGACGCTACATGTTTGGTGACTTCAAATCCTCCCAGTTCACAGATAATCCATATCCCTATCGTCGCTATCGAGGCTGGTAAGACTAGTCTTGGGATTCTCCTGAAAGCACTCTGCGTGATGCTCTTCAATGCGCGTTCTTGGTTACTGGTGGAGAAAAGTCGGATTGGTTTCAAGGCACACACGTAACCGGTTACGAGAGAGAAGATTGGTACCCCGATTCGTCCTTGGACTAGTACACGGAGGATGGGGTATTGCAAAATGCGAGGGGATGCACCGTCGGCAGAGGTGGGTTGGAAGAGGTCATCGTCGAAGGCACGAGCGAGATGGGTGAAAACGACAAGAAGGGATGCAATACCGCGGAGGCCCTAGAGTTACCAAGTCAATTAAGTTGATTTCGAGTTCGAATGAAAGAAAGGAATGATATAGGAAACTCTCTAGGCGAGACTTCACATGGGTTTGTTATATACTTACATCTACCCATTTCACGTTCTCCTGTCGATTGGCGCTCATTCTGCCGACGCCGAGCTGAAAACAGGAGAAAACATGTACTGAACGGCCTCCGCGTTTATTCAAACAAACTCAATTGTGAGATAATAAGACACAGTGTGTCGTGCGATGACCTCGAACAGAGAGAGAAAGGATGCGAATACATGACCGCTGGGACGTTGAGCCGAGGCATGTGCGCTATCAGGGGGAATAGCTTCAGTTGCAAAGAGGCAGGTGAAAGAGGGGCTACTTGGCCCGTGCAACCCTGTTCCTGACCCTCATCTATCGGATCTGCATGACCTGCTACGCTGAATGCTCATGGCAAGATGCAAGTTGATAATCATATCTATGATAAGCTTGGAGGATGCTCTGCAACTGCCATAACGGAGTGAGGCCGAAGTGTGGGGGAGTGGGGCAGAAGAGATGATTGGAGGCGGCATCTAACCGCCACTAGGGACAAGCTAGTGCAGGTGGATGGGACCTTGTCACGAGCAGGTGTTTGGCTCGTGAAAAAAACATTCTTCCCGACAACATCCGAATACCGCCAAGGACACGAGGCTCTCATCAACCACTCGAGTTCTTCACGGTATCGAAGATCAATGATCAATCCGGGAACGAATGCAAAGTTGCAGTCGCTGTTTCAATTCCACGATGCAATTGAAGTGATTCATCAAGCTGGACGAGTGTCTTGCCTGTGAGATCACTGTGATCTGATTCCTAGAGCCCACAACGCTCGAGAAATGCAATCGCTCGAACCGAGACCATACACATTTCAGAAGATCACGTTCGAAGAATCTTGACAGACAACACCTTTCATGTCGATCTGACTGCGAGGTCTGCTCCAGCAGAATTCCATTGTCAGGGACCAACGTATACACGTGACAGCGAGGGTGTTCTTCACTGTTTTGGCTGGGCAAGAAGGAAAGGAAGGGCAAGACAATGGATCCGCGGCTCCTGTTCTCAAGCCAGCGACCTAGAAACTCACATCTCCCAAGTTGATGATGCATTCTCGACGCTGCTGAAGTGTCGTTTCCGGCTAAGAGAATCTCCGGATATCCTTGTCCAACGAACTGGTTAAATGCAGTCACGACTCCCCAAAGTACCTTTAGAGTTTAAGCAGTGCTCGCGAGACATCTTGAGCTCCCTTCCCGATGGATGTTTTACGGGCACCGTATGTTAATCTAATGTTCGGTCATGGAAAGATCTTAAAATCATCTCTTTCATTCGACTGACCCTGGGAATACTGAGGGATCGGGAAATAGGGTCAGGAGGAGCATTTCGTTGCTTGGCTGACACGATCTCTGAGCTCCTGGGGAGCATATCCGGAAAATTGTGGATAAGTATCTGCAAGATTATCGAATGGGAGCACTACTAAGTCCTTTGCCAGAAAATATGGCTACGCAGACGGTGCGGCATCGAGGTGATGCGGATGGGACGCTCTTGGTAGTGGTAGGGTTGAATGATCGCGAGAAGACTTGGCGATGGAGGAGTTTGGGAATGGGATGAAAGTGAGACATTGCCTAAATTTCATGGGAAGGCTGTTTTGCTCGTGTGAGAGCAAATAGGGGAGACTGAATGAAAGACAGCTCGAAAGCTCTTTCACTGAGTCTGTTTGGCGCCTCCAGATATGGAGTGGGAGCAGAGGCTCGGTCATCAAGCAACATCTTCAATACTATTCGATGTTCCAAACATGGAGCCAAGGTATTGAATCCTCTCCTCTATTAATACAAACTCATCACGAACGCTAAAAATTCTTCCAGCCTCAAACTGTTCTCGTCATCTTCAACGAGGGAATGTTCGGCCTGTCACGTGCCATCACCACCATCCCATCCGGCTCACCTCACTGCTCCGTTTCTCCTGCGACATCCACGCTAGCACTTCGTCACTGCAACCACTTTTCCACGTTACTGTACCTATTTTTATCCAACGTACCGAATCTCAACCCATCCCAATCATCCCGCATCTCCAAACCGACGATCATACACCACATACACGCGCGTTGAACATGCAGCATCCAAAACGAACCTAAAAATTAATCTCGTCCTGCCTTCTTCTTTCTTAATTTTTATGACCCACCAATACCTCTCCCTGTGAACGAAGCTAGAAATCCCAACTGTTGGATTTAAGCTCTGTGGGTGTTTCAACCACCGGGGCGGGATTCGCTTATTCGTTGTTCGCCTTGGCGGCCCCTTTCCCGACCCAACGCGAAACCTTAATGTTGGGTTTGGAAAAGCGGTCGCATGTTCGTATCCAGATGCAGAAGTGAGTATGTCAGGCATGATTACGCGCTGAGGGGAGGTTGTGATGTGTATGGATAGGGATGGGTAAGGATGGGGAGCCGGAGATGGTGGAAAGGTGGGTATTTAATCTTTAGGGTTTGGAAAACTGGTCGCATATTCATAGGCGGATGCTTATATCGTTGCGTTTTTTTCGTTTTAAACATATCTAAGCGCCAGAGACATTCAGCGTGGGGGAACAGAAAATCATGTTTGTGAACTGAGGTGGATTAAGTACTTATTCTGAGCCAAATGTCTCTGGCGTCGCCTGCTGTCTTATGTTGAGCTTGTGCGAAGTTTTGCGCCTCTCATTTCTAAGTTTACGATGAGGCGATTACTATTTCTTTCAACTTTTGCTTCTTCTTCTCTCGCTTTCGGGTTCATCGATCCATCGTTTCCGAATGCATTTGTGGGGGAACTATCTACTGTATCTTGGGACAACGAAACGGCCTCGCCAGTGACGTTGACCTTACTACTGTCAAATTCAACTTTAGGAGGATGGGCGATAGCTGGTAAGCGTTTCTATTTATTGAGAAAGAATAAGGCTGACTCTTCATAGCTGGACTTTACGACACGGAGTATGTTTGGATGCCATGGAGTGCTTCGAACGATAGCTTTGTGATGCAGCTTGTGGATAATAATGGGAACTCGAGCTCTTCTCAGCCGTTCATGATTCTGGATCCGAACATCGAGGTCCAGCCTCTGGTGAGCGAAAATGTATACTCTATCGATGAACTTCAGATGTTAATAACGATCCATAGACCAATGAAACGGCGATTTCAATTAACAACACAACATCATCTAATAACGCAACTTTCTCTGGAAACGCAACATCCTCTAACAATACGACACTCTCTGGAAACTCAACATTCTCCAGCAACTCATCATCCTCTGACAGTGGATTCTCATCACAAACCAACTCTACAAACTCTACCGAAGCATCCATCTCTCTTGTCCTTTCACCAAGATCCGCAATGTCTTCATTTCTCGCAGCAGCAAGCAGCACCATCCAAACACCGCCCCTAGAAACCGCAGTAGCGGCCAGCTCAGGATTACCATACAACTTTGTCACGCCATCTTCATTCCCTACTTCTGATTCCAATCTCGGCGCTGCAAGTAGTGTCACCATTGCAACTATAATCTTACCTCCAGAAACCACGACAGCGCCTAGCGCAGGTATTTGGTCTGCAGCTCCATCTTCATTCTCGACTTCTAGTCCCAACCTCGGTGCTGCAGCAAGCACCTTCACCATGGCACCTATAATCATACCTTCTATTACCACAGCAGCACCCAGCGCAGATATCGGGACTGCCACTCCATCTTCATTCACGGGTTCCAGTCTTGCGGGCTCTGAGGATGATATCACATCATCAGAGAATGAGCAAGAAGGAGTTGAGATTGGAGAAAAACAAGTCATTTCCTTGTCAAGAGACCCTCAAAACTCAACTTCCATATCAAACTTAACCTCCAAAAGTATCTTGACACCTCCAACCTCTGCAAACTCCAGCACCCACAATTCCGCTAGCCCAAAGTCCAATTCAGGGTCGCAAATTCGGCTCGCAATATCTATCACGATTGTCATCTTCCTTTTCTTGATCTTCACCTCTCTACTCTCATTTGAATACGGAAAGCGCGTCGCTTTGAGCGCTCTTTCCCCTACATCTAAGCTTGATTTCGGGGAGAGTTTTAGAGGGGAAGGGAGCTTGCTGAGGACGTGTTCGAGGAAGGGACTGGGTTTGGATTTGGAGCTGGGTGAGAGAGTTAAGGAGAGGGAGATGGCTGAGCCTGTCAGTGCCGTTGAGAGTGATAGGAATGGTGGTGATGGACAGGGAGGAAAGGGGAGATTTGGGAGAGGAAGTTTGGTGAAGAGTATTTATGAGATGGCTTGAGCCTTGATGAGGGGCCAAGAGTGGTTCTGGAATTCAGAATGATCAATGGGGATACGTGGTATTAAGAGCAGGATCGAAGATTGAGGATTTTCGTGGCTGTCGTATTCAGCACGTGACTGCTCCGCTCCATGAACACAAGATATCGGCGATCTCGTACACATTGCACTTTGAAAATATCTACATTTGCAAGATCAACATATATGACCTGTATTATTCTTCCAATCATCTTATCTGGGGGCATATTGGTGCCTGAACATCCTTCAATGTGGAACGCCACTAAACCAGATTAGGAAAGTGGGAGGCATAGTGGGGCAATATAAGCTCTCAATTCTCTTTTCTGCTCCCCAAGCTTTAACTCTAGCATTTGCGGATCTGACGACCTGTAAGACCTAGCAAAGTCTCTATCTTTCATCATCTAAAGCCCGTACGAGTTTTTAAAACACATTCTCATACACTGCTCAAATTCAATCGCAACTACCCCGCATTTTCCTTCCATCACTGCTCACAGGAGAAACCACGACCTAACCACGACACCAAAATGAGTTCTACAAAGAAAATCCAGCCATACGGCACATGGAGCAGTCCAATCACCACAGAGATAGTCTCAGGAAGCAGTCTCTCCTTCTCCGAAGTCCACGTCAACGTTCGTTACCCCGCACTCTCAAATTCTCACCGCGATAAGCTGCTGACATTAATCTCACCTTCAGCCCACCAACGGAGCCATCTACCTCCTCGAAGGCCGTCCGACAGAAAAAGGCCGGAAAGTGATTGTTGAGCTCAAAGGTACAGAAAGCATCGACATTATTCCGACAGAGTACAATGCTCAGACCAGAGTTCACGAATATGGTGGCGGAGCTGCGGCCATGAGTCCTGATGGGAGTATCATTTTCAACGATTTCTATTCTGATGGAGTGTTCATCCGCACACCTTCCGGAGAGTCGAAGGAGATTTTGAAGGGAGCTCCGGAGAGTAAGTTAAGATTTGCGGATTTTGATATCCATCCAAAGGATCAGGGGATCATTGCTGCTGTTCAGGAGGAGCATCGCGGGAAGGAGGTCATTAACAGTTTGGCCGTGATTAATGCAAAGACGCAGAGTACGGAGGTTATTGTTGAAGGAGCAGACTTTTATTCTCATCCGAAATTTAGTCACGATGGGAAGAAGATCTCCTGGATGCAGTGGAACCATCCTGATATGCCGTGGACTGGGACGGAATTATATGTTGCGGAATGGGATGGGAGCAAAGTTGGCAAAGCTATCAAGATTGCTGGACAGGCTCGAAAAGAAAGCATCGCTCAGCCTAAATGGCACATTGATGATAGCCTTCTTTTCTGTAGTGACAGAACTGGATTCTGGCAATTATATCGATCTGATGGAAAGTCTTCCAACGTGGAGCTTCTTCCCGTGGAGGGCTTTGAAGAAGCAGATCTGGGAGGACGGGAATTTTCCCTTGGCTAGTAAGTTGTTTTTCATTTTCAGCGTTCCCAATACTAATCTAGAATAGCTGCACCTACGTATCAATGAGCAAGAATCAACTCATAATCACGTATACCAAGAAGGCAACGAACGGTCTAGTCTTGTTTGATTTAGCAACGAAATCAACAACCGAGCTTCCCGTCGGACTGGTCGACATCCAAGGATGTGCTGTGAAGAAGGTGTCCGAGAAAGAGGTAGCAGTCATCGGTGGAACTCTTGATGCACCAAGAGGACTGTATCTCATCGACATTACAAATCCCCAAGAGAAGAAACTCTTGAAGAGCTCCACAGATGCTAAGCTACCAACATCTGTCTTTTCGCCCGCCCAGGCAATCGAGTTTCCCCGAACCCATGGTAGTGATCTCAAGAGCACTTCTCACGCTCTCTTTATTCCACCCAAGAACCCCGATTTTGGAGCCCCAGATGGAAGTAAACCACCTCTCATCATCTGGATCCACGGAGGACCAACCTCGCATGTCTCCCCTGGACTATCTCTCGCAGCACAATACTA
Organism: Phialocephala sp. D728; assembly: GCA_003988865.1. Taxonomy (NCBI): domain Eukaryota; kingdom Fungi; phylum Ascomycota; class Leotiomycetes; order Helotiales; family Mollisiaceae; genus Phialocephala; species Phialocephala sp. D728. The sequence continues at coordinate 37,964 of QYAJ01000172.1, read as the reverse complement.
CACTTCTCGTGGCTATGCATACTGCTACGTAAACTATGCCGGCTCAACTGGGTACGGCAGAAAATATCGCGAGGAGCTAGACTACAACTGGGGCTTGAAGGACTGCGAGGATACAGTATCTTGCATCGACTACCTCGCCGGCAAGGGTCTGATCGATGGCTCTAAAGTCGGTATCTCGGGGGGTAGCGCAGGAGGCTACACTACATTACAAGGAATGTGTACCTTCCCGAAGGCGTTTGCAGCCGGAAACAGTCTCTACGGCATAGGAAACCTAAAGAGTCTCGCTGCTGACACGCACAAATTCGAATCGCATTACCTGTTCGCGCTACTGTTCCCGGAAACTGCAACAGAGGAAGAGCAAGAGAAAGTATATTATGACCGCAGTCCTTGTTTTCACGCGAAGAATATCGAGAGACCATTGTTGTTGTTGCAGGGAGATATCGATAAGGTTGTTCCGCAGCAGCAGGCGGAGGAGATGGAGAAGTTGTTGAGGGAGAAGGGGGGGGATGTTAAGTTGGTGATATTTGAGGGAGAGGGACATGGATTTAAGATGAAGGATCATTTGCAAAAGGCGATTGAGGAGGAAGAGGCTTTGTGGAAGAGAACTTTGCTTTGAAGGTCGAGATTCTAAGGTTGATTATACCGATTTCTTTCACAATGCTATAAAAGGTCAAGATAGTGCTTTATTGAAATAAAGAAAAAATGAAAGATGTATTTGACTTCTTGATCGATTTGACGAAGTCATTATCTAGTATCTTCTGAGCTAAACTACTTCGTTTCTTGGTATAGATTTTCGAGGTTTGTGTACTTGGTATCTAATAGATAATTTGGGAGTTATAAATTAAGAAAATAAAATCATTTATTATTTACCTTTTTTGATTTCTTTGAAAAAAAAGGGGTAAATATTTAATTCCTCAAACTATTATAGACAAGCATATACAAATCTTGATTGAAATCTTGCCTGCCAATTCATTGGGAATGCTACTCCTGCTATCTTAACCTATCGAGTATTACAAACGACTTTTAGCTTGTCCTTAATAAGTATCTGATTTTCCTAATTGATTAATCTAAACTTTGTTTAATAAAAGTCTCAAGAACACTCGGTAGGATATGCTCGTGACACTGCAGCGAGAAGCGGTAGGTTGACTAACCCTGTACATGCAGGTGGCTGCAGCTGCGTGGGGTAAGGTTATCCCTTCGTTCTCATCACAACAGCCAGAGTCCCAGAAACCATTGCCTCCACTATTTCTTCTATTGTTGAGTTCTTGGGTTACCAATCCACTAGTCTACATCAATAGAACCAAGCTTCCGCTTAGCACGAGATATTCACCGGGAAGGAGGCAGCGGCAACCAAGGAGTCTGCTGTGTTTGTCGAGTTCTTTGGTTGGCTCGAGGACCGAGGGTACGTATATCTGGCGATGGAATATCTACCACTGGGAGATCTGGAAGAGAATGTGAAAGCTTTTTGGAATACTCTCAAAGAAGCAGAGATCAGGGATATCACGATCCAGATCTTGGAGGGGCTGAAGATCATGCATTTAGAAAAACTTTGCACATCGAGATTTGAAGCCAAAGGTTAGTTGTGATTGTCTTGCTCGTCTCAATTTTGCCCGACTGATGATTGAGTAGAACGTCCTGGTATGCCAAGGCCTACCTAACTGGTGGGTCAAGCTAGCAGATTTTGGATTGAGCAAACGTTGGACAGAGGAGACGGTCTTCCGAACCCAGACGGGGACATATGCATATATGGCCCCTGAAATGCTGAATTACATTTCTGGGGTCGATCCCGAAAGCTCAGAATATACGAATGCGGTTGATATTTGGGCTCTTGGGTGCATAGTTTACAGACTTGCTAGTGGGGTTGTGCCATTCCCGCCCGGTCCTTCCCTGCTTAAATTCTGCACGGATGAGTCCTCGCTTCCGTCACAAGCTTTGGCCTTGAGTGAACTTGGGGTGAAGTTTGTTCGTAACGTTATTGCGCCCTATCCTCATCAGAGGTTGACAGCAGAGCAAGCACTAAATCATATCTGGACGAGAGCTAGTAAGGTTTCTTTTTCCGGTTTGTGGGATGAAAGATCAATAACTAAGTGGTATGCTTAGGTTCTGAGATTACAGATTCGAATATGGAACATGTGATGGCTCCTACCAATACTACCTTTGGAGAATACAACACTAGGGCTCGGTACGGGAAGGAATACACAAGTTCAGAATCCGAGCCCAAGCAAACACTTCACCAAAAACAGCCTGCCCGCCGCTTGGAGAGCGATGAAATTAATCCTTTTCCACCAAAAAGGTCCTTTCCACTAGAAAGAGAACTAGAACCAACTCGAAACACCGCTCCTTTAACACATACAAACTTCAAGAAACATACCCATGAAACCCAAAGACGTAAAGTTGGATTCGATTATCGCTTATCACCCTCTGAAACTAGCTCTACCGACGGATCACTGAGCAGATCTCCAAGCCCCAGTCAAAGAAGTGTCCCAAAAATTCCGCCTTGGGGGAGAGCCACATGCTATGCTGATGAAAAGGGTTTTATCGGTCACCAACCTTCCACGTTGCCAAGATTCCTGAGTCCCTGGATGGCACAGTTTCTACAATAATATACACCGCCAGCCCTGGCCCTGGCCATGCCCTAGGTCCTACCGCCCTTATGGTTGTGACTACGCGGCCAAAAATGGCCCGCAGGTGTCCAAGTTAGAAATAGATGAAGTAAATGGTGAAGAAGTGTGGGATGATGATTCAAGGGATTAATGGAGCAATTTTATTATATGTAAAGAGAAAGAAATAATGAGGGCTATGCTAATAACTGAGAAAAGCTCTTCAGGCGCTGCATTAGCTGGGGACAAGAGTTATTAGGGTAGTCTTTGAACAAACTATGTCCTTAGTCGAATGCCGGGTTACTAGCATGATCGATATCTCCATGAGTATACTTAGTCCTTAATAATGCGAGCGCATAGCTAGAGTAACAAGAAGCGAGGAGATTGTTAAGGATGAGAATGCATTCTAAACTTGGTAGCTTGAAAACTGATTACGAAGGGGACAGGCATACTCACGTGATAGTCTCTTCTGTCCGCACATTCTCTACAATTCTAGCAGTTCATGTACATAAATATTCGTTTCCAAACTCACCGAGGAGTCAATATAATGTACCATGAGTTCCAAATCCGAGTTTTCGTTATCTTCATGAGTTCAAGCGCTGATTGGGATCCCATGATTCGGTACGTAAATAGCAAGTTATTTTTCTAGTCAGGCGGAAGTACCTTCCGCGACCCGGGAAACTTCAATAAAACAAGCGCGACTACCTAGACACCTAGTGCTCCAGATGTATGTGTGCGCTCAAGAATTTTGTTCAATCTTATTTTTACACGTTCGTACACATTGTACCATCATCTGCTACGGTTCGAACCATTTACAAAGTTTCTTTTTCAATCAAAACAAACTCAAGCGAGTATGTCAAAATCTGCTTCGTATATTCACTTCATGGATCACAACGGCATGCTTTTTACGAATGCCTCAACCCCACCATGGAAGGCGCCCCTCTTGGTATATGCAACATCCCATTCACCTGCCCATTCGTAGCGGGACTATTTCCCACAAACCCAGCCCATTCAACACGCGCTTCACCCCTCACCTCTCCCGTCCGTTTCGAGCCTCGAATATACTCCATACTCGCCCACCCATCCCCCTGATTCGCTTTCAGGTTCACGATTCGGACTCTTGCACTCTCAGGCACAAAGTCTTCCTCAATTCCATCCTCCTCCAAGTCCATCAGGCATCTATCGATATCTGCAAGGATGACGCTGTCCCAGTGGCCTTCGCGAGAGCCGTACCACTCCATCATGGTGATTGCTTCTCGGCGGACGACGCGATCTCGACACCATTTCGCTGTAATGTGTAGTGTGGGTAAGATCCCGTGTTCGAAGGTGAAGTCTGCTTTCGAGAAGCTTTTTTTCGCGCGGATGATTTCCCTTGATACGTTCACCACGTCGCGAAATTCGGCGAACTGTTTGTCGAATGCGCAGTTGTTGGTGTCCATTGCTCCGGCGAGGCCAATCTCGAGACCGCGGGCTTTCACATGCAGTGTGTGTGCACCTGTGATCAGGCGTCTGTTGGATGAACGTTTGATCTTCGAGTAGAGATCTGAGTATGCAGCTCGCCAACGGATGATCTCTGATTTGTACTGCTGTTGCTCTATTTTGAACTCAGCGATCCTTTCGAATGAAGTTTGGTGTGCTCTGTGTGTTGAGTCGGGACCAAAGTTGATTGTTTCTTTGCATGCATCATCGCCAGAGGAAGAGGAGTTTTGTCGACCAAGCATGTAGTTATTCCTCCCTTTCGCAGACGTCTCGCACAGGAAGTGCATCGTTCTTCGCGCGATCAACTCCCAGTATCGACGCGCCTCATCCAGATCTCGGAACGCAAAAGGCATGAGCCGTATAGTTTCCGAACCTTCAGTCTTCATTGCTGCATGCGTCTCTACTGGTCTGTGGTCGAAGAACCCTATGATTTGAGTTTCGAAGAAGCCTGCTGCTTGGACCAGATGATCTTCAATCATATGTGGTGCTGGAGATGAGATCCCTGCCACATAGCTCCTAGAGTGTTGGTACTCTTTCAGCCATTCTTCCAGAAGGTTTTGCCCGCTTCGCGCATGGGCAAGAGCTGTGAGCGTGTTTCCGACAAGACCTTCGAAAGCACAGACCAAGAGACATGCAATCAGTGCTTTCCTTGGATTCCGTCCTCGATTCAATGATCCACGCATCGTTTGCAGAGCCTTTTGGTACTGCAATAGAGCAAAGTCGGTGTGCTGAGAGCCGAGAACACGGTTGTTTGGATCTTGGTCCGGATCTCGAGTGAGCTTCAAATAAGTGTTGAAAGCGCTCAAAGCCGTTACGCTAAGCAGAACGAATCGTTCTTCGTGGCAAGCTTGGAGGACAATCCGGTCCCAGAATGGATTGGAAAAGGTGCCGGAGATCTCGGCGGCCGTTTCATTCTGGAAAATGTTGAAGTAGCTCTCTTCCAACTCACTCTCGAAATGCAGCTTCCCTGACGGTGCGGGAAGAAGCTTGTAGTGAGTTGGATGGTGGGGGAGCAGATTCTGGATGGATGATTTGAATCTACTCTTTGGTTTCTCGTAGCCGTCGCATCCGATACCAAATGTGACGCATCGCTCGCATTCAGGCTTCCTTTCGTCACATTTGACTTTTCTGAACCTGTTTTTCTCGGAGTCAACGATCTAGGTCGAGGGAAGAGGAAGAGCGACTGACTTGCACGTCAGACAACCAGTCCGGCTCCTTTTTGTACTTCTCCGTCCTCTCACTTTCTTGGTACTCGCAGTTGTTAATTCCTTTGCTTCTGCGCTGTCTGACATCACGCAAGCTTTAGGCGAGGAGCGTGTGAGAAAGCGGGGGGAGACTCTCTTCCTGTCTCAGGTCAGATCGTAGTCAGAATGTCGAACATCGAAGCAAAGTTCTGATGGAGTCAAAAGTCCTGATTAATGTTGTCAGTCGTAGAGGATATAAATTCGGTCTGAGTCCTTGACGGATCAACTGAATGCAGTCAAACCGGAGACATTTTGTGTTCTAACATGCCAAGCATCTCTCGACCACGCTTGGGCTGAGGTTTGGATTACTAAAAATGCCAATGTGCTCTCAGGCCCCACGAAATATAGGGCTGGCTCGTCTGCTCTCTGACTGACGATCGCGTCGCCATTGGCTCATTCGTACCGCTTCCTCTCACACACCTCGCTGTCAAGCCATCCTGGGGTGTCCAAGGCAAATAAGCGCCCGGGGTGAGTGCTAAAGCGCGATAACGTTGCATACCCGGGGGGTATCAAGAGGGGGTTTGTGCCTGTGGCATAATTCGAAGCTGGGCTTTCTTTCTCGAAGCGAACGGGCGACTGGGCATACAGGGGAGACGGTGCCGTGCAACCACTTTAATTTGCTGGCAGCCTGAGCTGCTCGTACTTTCTTCCCAATCACCATCCTGGATGTATACGTGGAGTACCCAGCTGGCGACACAAGCGCAGGTGTGTGACGCTGCGTAACGCTGCAGCCGTGGGCGACAGCTCCGTATTTTTGGCCCCCTGCGGCGTCAAATCTTTGTTACCGAAGATGAAAGCGTCCTCGAGCTGTCTGATTTCTCCATCTGGCCCAAAAGGGTTGTTCGTCTGCTGGTCGTGTCCGCCTCTGCTGCCGACCCTCGCCGTTCTGACCTTCAGCCACTGCAAGCGGGACTCGAGAATCAGGTTGGACAACTATCATTGGTGTCATTCCGAGCGGTGGATAAGTGCCGGCGCGCGCTCCTGATGGACCTTCTCCATATTTGGGTGCAGCTGAAGTGAGAACTCTGTATATAGGTCACGTGCGTCGGTCGCTTGCCCTTTTCGTCACCGGTGCTGGGGGCTGAGACCAGGATCTGGTCCAAATACGGTGGGAGTCGACCGATTGGTGCGTATCCGAAGCACCGAATAATGTTCTGCATGCAGGTCGGAGTGAATGATGCAGATTTTGCCGGTCACGGTATTTGCTGTGACATCCAGCACCGAGCAAGCCACCACTCACTTTCTACTAACTCCGTCGGACTGTATGAATGCTCCGGATCTGCCCTTCGAGGAACTTCTCTGATCTTACCACCGTCGAAGCCCTTTGAGCGTCACCTCCTTTCTAAGCACAATAAGTATCATTGATTTCTTGAGGGCATGAGCTGGTGATCTTATACTCGTGTTATTTTTCAGACGGCTGCTGAATAGGAGACCAGAGGAAGGTTGGCTGAACCCGGTTTTGCCAGATCATCCGGGGCAGAGCCCCTACATTTGTTATTTGATACAATGCAAATCCTTTCCCTGGCATGTAGTTTTGCTTCGAAGTTTGCTGTTTTGACTCGAGCAGCATTTTACTTGTTTAGCTGTACGAGCACTAAGCGAAGCCTGCAGTCCGTGGTGCTGGTGTGCGCAATGCCAGATCTGCGTTTCACGATTCATCGGCTCGTCCTTCCTTGCAATGCGTTGTGAGCACTTAGTCCTCAAGCCGAGGATTACTTGGTGAAGTAATTTCGGTAGATAGGAAGGATATCCCGGTCAAGCTTCTTGGTCACTAAACGCGACTAAAGTCTTCAACCGCGGTCGGGGCAGCTTGGCATCGCGTCAGACATTACCAATCTAGAGGCTCGAAATCACTACGTTAAGGTTTCTTCTTAATTCTAACAGACGTCTTATCTTTCTCATCTGCTTACGGATAGACCAATACTCTGCTTAGATATCCAGAAACGGATAGGACGACAAGAGAAGTACCAGCTCCGGTCACGCGAATTATCCCAGTCCAAAACTCTACTCAAATCCCTGCTCTCGAGAAAGAAGATTTCTTCACGTGTCTGTTGCTGGTCTCGCTCATATGTTTTGCTTACGATAATACTCAGTTTTTTTTAGTCTGACAATCCATGGACTTGATCTGCAGAATAGCAGGGTCTCTGGAACACCTAGAGACGACGAAATACAGTCAAACTGAGAAGCTCAAGGTCGATTTTCGAGAGTTTCACTCTAAGATTGCTGTCCCAGGGTACTCGGGAATCTTGTTGAGCCGCTGGAACAAGCGCCGCCTCTGGTGCGAAGGCCGTGCAGTGTCAGACTGAAGAGAAAATTGAGTCGGGGTTTGAGGATGGTGCACGGATCGGATGACGAATTGGATCTCCCAGGTTTACTTCGTAGACGATCTCACCTGAGCCCCAGTCACATAACTTCGTTTGCCATAATTGAGGTGGACAGTTTCTATTATCGATCAAAAGACCTAGTCTAAGTCTATCATGTTTTAGGGAACGATCTATGCCTCGCCAAGCAAAGGACCCACTCTCGTCGGCGGAATCACCTGAAAGTCTAGCGTAGGTGGCAGGACATCCTGGTCCCAATAAACTGTTCCATACCTCAACCAATGCGCATACGTCCCAGGCACATTATCCGACCCCTCGTTCGCCCTCCATAACGAACCCAACGTCTCCCCGATGAACCTCAAAATAATGCCATGCGCGAGCTTGAAGCCAAAACTCCTCGATAGACACCCTTCCACAATCTCTCGAGCTTGTTTCTGCTTCTCGCTTTCCGTCTCGCCTTCTTTGGGAAGAGGGAGAGACATCAACTCGAAGGCTTTGTTGCCGTCCCAGGCAGTGAACTCGTTGATCAGTTGCGAGCCTTCCATGTAATGGATCCCATAGACATGCTTAGCGACATACTCTGGTCCATTCCAGCCACCTTCTTCATCGAGGAGTCCCATGACTGCGGAAATGACATGTCCCTGCGCGATGTAATCTGTCAACTCTTTCTGCTTCTCCAGCGAAAAGCCGCTTCCCAGCAGTGGGATGCCGCTCAACAACGGACTCGCATGCATTCCTGTCGTGGTTGTTTTCCCACCATCAGCGTTCCACAGCTCGAGGAGAAGCCTGTGACAGCGTTCAAAAAAAGGATTATCTCGTCGACAACCCATGAAATAATTCGCCAGAGCCCTCTCTTCGACACCGCCACAGTTGTAGGACAGGACCTCGAATCTCGACTCGGGATTTCCGATCGTGGACTCCCACATGCGGTCTAGATCTCCAATTTGCATCACGCTTACATCCGCGTAGACGCCTCCATACTTGAGCAGGAGGGGAAAGCGAACGAGATCAGACGTGTGTTGAGCCCCGAAGGAGCCTCCAACTCTCCCATCAATGAACGCTTTCGGGAAGGTCTTCGGGTCCTTGGTATCGAGGAAATGCACGACGTTCAAAGGAGAGCCTTCTGCTCGGTTCACCACGTAGATCGTCCAACCTTGCTTGGAGAAGCGGCGATACCAGGCACGGATAACGCGTTGGGTGTACGGGTGCATTGCCTTGTAGCCGGTGTGCCAGAAGAACCAGGCGTTTTTCTCGGAGGAGGTGGGGGGTGGGGGGTTGAGGATTGATTCATCGATTTCTGAGTCCGGGCGCAGGTCGAGGCGCTCGGTGGGGATAACGTGACATCCGGAAGGGAGTGGGTAGGTTTGGGTGATTGCGTCCATGTTGTATGCAAGTGAGGCTCAATATAAGGCTGTCTTTTGTAGTCTGAAAACGTCTGCGAGCCAACCTGATCGCAATCACTTGAATGAGGAGGTTGCAAATAATCTCGATTACAAGACTTGAGAAGAAGAGGATGCAATTTGGATTGACTTTCTAACGACTTGAGCCTTATATCTATGTCCTCTTGCGATCTGCATCTTCTTAAGGAGCTCGAGCTCGAGTTGAGGCTGCGTCTATGCGAGGTGGTCACCACAAGCGGGTAAGGCTGGATAATGCTTAGATTGGCGGAGTCGGAGCCACAGCGGGGCCATTTCTGCAGCAAGCGACCCTAAAGACTCATTGTGTGACTGTTGGTATTGGTGGCTGTGCAACACTCACTATGAGTCGACCTGATGGATATGAAGTCTAGCTTAAAGGGGTCTAGCTTCAGCCAGTTCCTATCACGTGTATGATAGCTCAGTTCCACGTCTCAAAAATATGCTTGAGCCTTGCTCACTAAGCACCACTGTCAAAACCAACAGTTAAATGCCAATACTGAGACATAAGTTCGAAGCGTTATGTTGCCATGTCTCAAGTCCATTGCATGCAAATACGTCATTACGACTGGTAGAAGAAATGTGGAAGGACGATTAACAACAATAAATGGCTGGGAACTGCCGTTGCCAAAGTCATAATGGATGTGGCCTTCAAAGTGTTGATACGGAGATACATTCGGTGTGGAAAAAGAAATTGTTGACTAGCACGTGATCAATTCGTTGTTCTCTTACCAAGGTATGGAAGGACATCCTACAACTGATAGGCTACTTGAGCCCTGGATTTTCCTGGACGTTCATCTCTAACGCTAGGTGCAAGTATATCACCCATCTAATGCTTGAGCATGGATATTAGGTAGACGGCAGGCTTGGGCAGGCCGAAGAGATTGAAAGAGGGAATGACCTGTTTTTGAGGAGGGTATATTCGCGGCTCGTAGCTAAAGTCGCCATATCAAGGACCTCTAATTGCCTTAGATACAAGTGTGGTAAGCGAGGTTGTGCAAAACTACGATCAAGATCCAATCATCACCAGATCATCACCGTCTCGTGCAGCCCCAGGTGTGACCTGGATAATTGTGTAAACAAGTCCAACAAAACTGCTTCCCACATGGGCCTATCACACAAATTAGTAAACCTCGCCTATCCCAAGTACAACGACAAACTTACAAGTCATGTGTTGACACCCTCCATTCTTATTGATATACCTCTTGCAGCCAGGACACCTCTTCGCCAGCCTCTTGATAATTTTCTCTGTTTTCTTGTCCTCTTCGGTAGGATTCGTAATGAGAGCTTCGCCGTACTGCTGACAATTCTGGCCGGCATGCCATGGCACGTTATGATATGCACATGAGGTGAAGCCGCATGCGCTGCAAGTTGCAACGGGTTGTTGCGCTGGGTCGTCGGGATGTTCTTGTCCGAAAGAACAGTTAGGTCCGAGGCACCATCTGAAGTTGGGAATTTCACGTTCCAGGCCCTGGCGAGTGCTGAGGTCGTCGTACCTGTAAAAGCTGTTAAAGATGCGGCTCGACGTGGGGAGGATAAAAGAACCTTCGAAATATCTCAAGGGTAGCAAACTCCGCCACATCCTTGTGCTTCAGTTGGAGATTGCATATTGGGCAACGGACGTCATCCCATAAGTTGCTTTCAAAGCCGGCTGTGATGTTCTGTGCTAGGCAGGTCCGGCAGCAATCCGTGGCAGCGTGAAGACAATCATCTGTAGGAGTCCTTGTTGGAAAATGCTCCAGTAGCTTCTCCTCCAAACATACTTGGCATTCAAGCATTGTTGGTAAGGAAGCGATCGGAGCTGGGGTCGCAACGTTAATCGATATTGCTTGGCCTATATGTGCCATTGGAGGTGGTGTGATCTGGATCATGGCATGTAGAGGAGCATGGGGTTTCTGTGGTGGTAGTATTGGTGCATCTGGTGCTGCTGATATGAAGTACCCACGAGGAACCATCTGCACAACCCTTTGCTCCATAGGCGCACGAGGATCGACCACCGGCAAGCGCATAAGTTCTCGCTCAGCCCTCGCTATCCTATACTCCTTTATCCAAGTCGGTGGTCTGATAAGAAGAATGATCACCGCTTCAACGGAGTAGAAAACGATCTGAATCGCAAGAATAAGAGCGGCGATACATATGGCTCCGAAGGCAATGGCGCACAGTCCAATGCCAACGCATGTTATCACTGCAAATGGTATTCCGACAACTGTAATGCACATCCATTTCAGCAGTATTCCAAGCGTGTGCCAGGCGTGGATAAAGCCGTGCCATGCTGCTGTCATATTGTCGCTGTAGTGTTTGGGCCTTTGTGGTCCGATACCCTCTTGATATAAACGAGCCTACGCAAAGCCTTGCGAATTCACCTTCGATAATTGAAACATAGAGCCTTGCGCCTTGGTTAGATGCAGATAAAGTCGAAAAAGACAAGGAATGAAATGAAATTGGAATCTTTCTGTAGTTAGAGAGTGGTCTGGAAGCCTGTATGGATATGAAAGAAGGATATCAAGAAGCTGACACGAGAGACGTTAAGAGGCTGATGCTCCTAGCACGTGAGAGACTGAACGCCCACTCGTGTCCCGAAACGGAATATATCGTGTTATCGCCGGGCGCAATTGAGCCACGTTTAAGCCCGTAGCTGCATGAGCAAGGCAGCCGTACCAATGGAGAGGGACAAACACACCGAAGGCTTGCTTATAAAACGGAACGAAAGAATGCTAAAGACGCCATTTGCTGAGCCAGGACTTTGCAGAGCATTCAGACCGAAGTCCTTTCCAGGACTGGAGAGGGGTACCGGAGGAGCAATGGTCGAAAGTGCCTCAGCCTTGCCGCCACAGCATCACCATTCGCTGCTGAATTCCTTCATCAGGCAGAATCACAACTGCCGTTCAGGGTATGGAACCTCGCGAATCAGCGTGGTGATGGACGCCTACTGGAGCATAGTGGGAGGGGGGGCTGTGTCGGGTACGTATTGAGGGCACACCAGGCACTTGCCAATAGGCTGCCACTAGGTCTTCTTAGATTGTTTAGAAATCTAGCGCACACGAGCTTTGGCTGGGAAGGTATCGTAGCCTGATAGATGTGCTTCTTGGCTGTCCTGCTATTCGGGGGAGGAAGGGAATGCTGACCTTGTCAATGAGTTCCATGGGGTGAGGTGATAATGCCTATCAAGCATGCTCTGCATAGGTCATGGATGACTGTGCCGACTTCAGAATGGGAATTGACTGTTGCATTGAACATGAATTGAGCATTCAACAAGGATAAATGTGACTGAGGAGGGAAGGAGAAGTGCTCGTGACAGCGCGTTGAAGCTTCGCTTGCACTGGCGTCATCGTGAACAAATTTCTCCGACACCTTGCACCCCAAACAATGTCCGACCCAACATCAACAACTTCCTTCCTCCCCCTCGATGTACTCTTCAACAACCCTCTCTTCGCCGGCGGTGTTGGCTTGGCAGGTCTAGGGGCTGTAGCGGCCGTCGCTCGACGATCTGCCATCAGAGGCGCCTCACTCCTCAAACGCCGCCTGCTCGTCGACGTCGAGATTAGCAAGCAAGATGCTTCATACCAGTGGATCTTGGCATGGCTTTCTCTACCTCGCCCACCTGGAGGCTTCATTACCTCAAAACTTACTCGAATCCACCAGCTTTCGATGAAGACGACTTCTCGATCAGGTCCGAATAAATCAGGGCACACGAATTTCCTCCTGCAGCATGGCTATGGTAGACACATCATCCGACACAAAAATGCTTATGTATCAGTCAATCGAGAGAAGCAGAGTACGGCGAATCATACTACCGGTGAACCGCACGAGATCGTAACCCTAACGACCCTATATGCACATCGAGATATATTCGAGGATATATTCCAGGAGGCATATCAATTGGCAGCATCTGCTCAAGAAGGAAAGACGGTCATGTTTACCTCCCGTGGTATGGATTGGGAGCAATTCGGCGATGCACGAAAGAAAAGACCTCTGCAGTCAGTGATCTTGGACAAGGGCATCAAGGAGCGCATTGTGGATGATGTGAAGGACTTTCTTGAACGACAACAATGGTATATTGATCGAGGCATACCCTATCGGCGGGGCTACCTTCTTTACGGTCCTCCTGGGAGCGGTAAAAGCTCTTTTATACAAGCATTGGCCGGAGAATTGGACTTTGGGGTTGCGATTATCAATCTGAGTGAGAGGGGAATTACGGATGATAAGCTTGCACATCTTCTGACGAAATTGCCTTCGCGTACAGTACTTCTGTTGGAGGATGCAGATTCTGCGTTCACGAACCGAAGAAAGGCCAATGCAGAAGGATATGGCGGAGCTACAGTCACATTTTCAGGACTCCTCAATGCACTCGACGGTGTTGCTGCTGGGGAAGAGCGCATAGCATTCCTGACGACTAATCATATCGACAGACTCGACGAAGCTCTGATACGGCCGGGTCGAGTTGACATGACTGTCAGGATAGGAGAGGCAACGCGATACCAGGCCGCAGAGATGTGGAACAGATTCTACGGGGATATTGACCTGGATGGGAAAGGAAGGGAACGATTCCTGGACAGGTTAGAGGAGCTTGGGCTTGTGACCGATGCATCTGGTGCTGTGAAGCCAAAGCTACACACAACCTCGGCGGCGATACAAGGACTCTTCTTGTTCAACAAAGACAATGTTAATGGAGCTATTGAGATGGCTGAGGGGTTGATACCCCGCATATACGAGCCTGAACCACAAGTGGGGATCAAGTTACTTGCATGAGTGTGCTAGCGTCTGGACCCAAGGTTTTTGATGTAGATGTATGAGACCATTAACAGTCCAAATTCGGAGTTCCTGGATAAGATCTGGCTGTGTACAAACATACCTTTGTACTATACCTTTATAAATGTAATGTCTACATTCTCCAAAGCAATACAATCCACCACGAGGCTCAAAAAGACTCAGTGCCAGCATTGAAATGGATCACGGGAGGAGAAGTTTTATTTCCATAACATAAGTTATTTTCATACATAATCTTCTGGCATCCCTCACATACAAGAAACTTTCAGCCTCGACTTTGAGAAACGACATTCCTGAACCCAATACTCATACAATCCTCATTCTACCCGTCCATTCATATTCATGCACGAGATATACTATTAATACATTGTCTGTTCATTGGCGACCAGAGCTAGTCCCATCATCTGGTCCGGGGAGCCCTTCTTCATCACCTGGCTCACGATATCCTCCACTTGGCTTGGCATTACGGGTACGGCCTTCAACGATGTTGCTCTGATCAATAGCTTCGTTATCATCTCGAGCTACTCCTCATTAGCTCTAATTCTATAATATTAAAATAAGCGGGGAAATATATACCAAGCTGCTCATCACTATCAGCCGTACCGGCATCAATAGGATCCTCTACTTTATCATTATCACTTTGAACCGGAATTGGACCTTGCTTCTGTCCCGTGCGGGAGACGTAATCGTTGTCTTGTGCGTCTCCGGCGGGAACATCACCAGTGACTTGGTCGTTCATCTGTTCGTACTGGTCGTCTGCGGACATGATTACTCTTTTTCTTGCTGCTTGGGAAACTAAATTCTGTTTAATTCAAAAACTATGATAGAATTATGTTTGAATTGGGGAACGGCGAAGGTTCTTATACCCCGCGGACCCAAACTATCTTGACCTCGAGAGGGGTGGATGGAACTCATTGACATCATGACTTCATGGATTTTCTAATGCTCGGTCAAACACTAAAGCCCTTACCCGCGAACTTGCCCTAGTTCAGTAAGGTCGTATGGTGGAGTTCCGGTATTGTCTAGGAAATCGAGGAAATCGATGACGGTAATTCAGCCTCGTTGAACGTCAACACTTTAGACTTAGGCTTAGTAGCGATTTAGTTCAGGTACCATGTTGAGCCTCATTTTGGTACTGAGCATTGAATCGGTGATGAGGATCGTATTCGTGTAGTGAGATGTGCAACAAGATGGATAAATTGCTGAAGTTTCATCAGATGTTGAAGATAAGGGGGAAGGACCACCAGACTTCGGGAAGGGAGTAAATTTAATCACGTGAATGAGGTGTTGACATCAAAACTCCATGACACCATTCTTGTGTAACCTACTTATGTCTGCCGAGGTCAATGTAATGAATTATATCATCGTTCTCGGCCCTGCGAATCATGTTTCGACGCTGATGATTCTCTCCACAAGTCGGATGGTGCCGCAGCCAATGCCGAGACAAATTGCACAATATAGGATTGAGAGGATGACTGTGACGTATGTGAGTGCTTTTGGCGATACATAGATCTGTATATACATCCTCAGGGCATTTCTGGTGATCAAATCAAGTTCAAAAAGCAATGCTTGAGAGCCTCGCTCGTGTCGGCATCAATCCAAACGTCTTCCAGAACTCCAACGTATCATAACATCTCCCAAGCTGCTCCATCGACCTTGGCAAAGCTCTGATATTTTGCTCCTCCATCATTTCACCAATCCATTTGAGTTGTGTTTTAGCTCGCTGGTCGTTCCCATTTTGCGAGTCAAGTTCACCTCCAAATCCGAGAATTAGCTCCCACCAATCATATACCACGAGATCTGTAAGCATCTTGCGGATTGTCAGCAAACTTTGAAAGTCAACAAGACGATTTGGTACATACCCATCTTTCGCCAGAAGCTTCTTCAAATTTTCGGTGGACTGCTACTATAGCTCTGGCGACATCTTCGCCATGAATCATGTGTAACGAACTGGAAAATGATCAGCGTCTAAGCACAAAATATCGCGCATCGGGAGAAACCGTCAGTTCTCAGCATGCAAAAGTGCTGACTCACGTCTTTGACATCAATTGCTCCTTCGTAGCTGCTACTCTGTCAATCCAATGCTTCACTTGCCTCTCACCACCCCACAACCCAGAAAGATCCATTGCACAACCTCCCTGTTGCATGAGCCAGTCTTCAGCCTCCGCGCGGGCATTTGTGGCATCGTATTTCGAGTGTCTCGTAACCCACAACTCCTGATTCTCGATGGTCCATATCCCAGAGCTGCCCAGAAGAATGACTTTGCAATCACTCTTCTTATCATGCGTATCCTCATACGACTTCATGAAATACTTCATGGCATCCTTCCCTCGGATTGGAAATGTGATCAGAAGCGTCCCAGCAGTGGGTAATGCTCGATATTGCTCTAGACTGTCTTCGAATTGCGCATCACGTGCTTGGTCGTACTCGAATTTGAATTTGTAGGAGCCGTCTCGACCAGTAGTAGTGGTCCCTGCAAATCTGATTTTCTCTTGGTTGAGTAAAGGGACAAGGAATTGCGAGGTCCATCCAAGTCCAAACACGAGCATGTCAACCTCTTTAGACGTCATGTCAATCACACCAAAATCACCCTAAGAGATTCAATAAGCGTACTATCTAACAGGAAGGATGCAGCATACAAACCATTTTTGTGAATATTGAATCAGCTGAGGTCGTAACGGTAGCAAGCTCGAGGGACTGTCACTATTGCAATGGCCAACTTGAACGATCTTTTGAATGGGATGCATAATCACGTGATGCAAGCTACCCTTAGTGGACGCTAAGCCTTTTTGAGCTCGATTGAAAGCTTCATTTTCGAAGCTTCACGTCTCTAGAAGAAGTATTATAAATCGCTCATTGGCCTCCTGAGATCCTCCTATTGATGATATCGAGGATCCGCTCATCATGAAAAGATGCTGACGATTATCGAAGTAGATGTCTCGGCAACAGGCAGGTTTCGGATATAGAGGCTTGGCTTCTTCGATACAGTCATAACACAGACTGAGAATAGTAGTAGCATGCTGGTCGAGGAACTTGTCATTGAAAAAGCGTGCGAGGTTTCCGCGCAACAATACCCATCCTTGTTCCACTTGCCCCAAGGGCTCGTCGGTCCTCGCGAAAGTGTGCAAGGTGTCCAATATCATCTAATCCTCAATCTTATTCATTAGAGCAATAGTTGTACTTTCATGTAAGTCTAATAGTATATTATCCGCATATTGGTCCACTCCGATTGTTTTCTTCGTGGAAACTTTATATTGTTCGTCTCTTCTAGCATCTTCTGGAGGTTTCCTCAATGAATCTGACGATATTGTCAAGCTTGACCAAGAAGGTGCGGTATTTTCGACGTTATATGGTTGATACTTTGGTGTTGGGATAAATAAGTCCACCCCTGGAATTACGCCAAATATGCCTTTCGTATTGGTTAACAACCCTTGGTGAGGCTGACTTCAAAACCCCTAAGGGTGGACTTATTTATCCAAAGACCAAAGTACAAAGTATGATTTTCATATAGAATCTTAACATAATAACGACCATTGGTACATCGACTGCAACTTTCCTTTCTAGTATGTTCTTCGCCTCTGTGGCTCCCGTAGACGATACGAATCGTAGGATAGCGGACCGAAATCTAGGGCTCTCCGACTGCTCAAGCGATAAAGCTTCTGCTTCAATGAACGTTCCTTCGACCACACCACCATGGATTGTAACATCTCCTGGGTAATATCGAGCGGTAGTTTTGGTATAAGAATAGAACGAGGGCTTGACGCCTGCGCCCAATTTGTCGACCCCTCCGCATTCCTGGTGGTCATCAGCAGTGAGTGATGCGTTTCTTGAGCAGCATTAGATGTTAGAGTTTTGGGTTCACAATCTTGCTCCTCCCCATGCGTGGAATTTTCGGGCCCTTCGTTACTGTCGTCCATTACATCACCATCCTCCCTTTCGTCGTAGTCTGCTTCGCATAGCTCAACATCATCATCATCTTTAGGCTCGGGCAAAGCGTCTTCCTTGTGACTCAATGTCAGGAATAATTTTGCAGCAAGGGTAGGGAAGGCATTAAGTGTTTCGACGCTAGCACTATCTTTTTCATTTGTCTTAAGAAGAGAATTTGCCGCTTTGTTATGTTTATCTTGTTCCTGATGATCTCCAAAGACTCTCAGGAGTAGGAACAGAAGAGGAACCCAGGCCGCAAGATTCAGATCTACGTCCGCCAATGTCTAACTTCTCCGCAACAACCTCTGGCCTTGCGATAATTTTTTGCCGCTGGTCATCATACTGGAGCCGCACATGTCCGTTGGACAGGACTTGATATGCTATTTCTATTTTGTCGAATCGAGTTTGTATTTGTGCAATCCCAGTTGGAGATCCGCCTTCAGATTGGATGCTATCCTGGGGATTTTCGTGGAGGAGTTCCAATAAGCCGATTTTATCTCGGAAAAGTTTGCCTTCTTTTCTACACCCAGTATCTCATAAGGATCAAACGGAGTTCGTACATCGTGATGACACTGGACCGATCGAAGCGATCGAGCCGCTTCACGTTTGCTGCCGCCTGCTCTGCTCGATGATTGTTCGTAGAAGATGCTCTAATTGTTATACGTGTGTCAGTGCTCCTCATCTCTCTGCTTCGTTTTTGCAACTTACTTGAGTTGTCAAGTCATCTCGATCGTCGTTCGCAATCGATGTTGTTGCACTGGTCTTTCTCATGAAAGGTTTCTAACGAGGTTTGAAGCTGTCAATAATCGTCAGTGAGGCAGTGCAACTTACAAATCTGCAAGTGCAGCTGAGCAAGCCAGACCCAGAGGCGTTCTGTGAGGCAGCCTCGGCGCTAATATTCAGGGGATGTTAAGCGAACCAATTAGCGATATTTACAGGAGGTATTTCGCTTGAAATCTGCAAAACGCTACACTAGACTTGAATTCTAGCTTTTAAGATACTTTTGATGAAAAATCAGATATAATTCAGGGCTCCCGCGATGACAAGTCTTCGTTGGCTCTACCTGGAAGGTCTAATCGAAGTTAGATAAGGGGCTTATCACCGAAGCAGTATAGAATCACATGAGTAGTACAGATCGAGATGATGACATGAGATAATAAACATTTTAATCCTAGCCCTACTCCACAACGCCATTGCTCACTTCCAACACCGTCAACTCGGACTCCAAAACCAGATGTACTACAACATTACAACAACTCATCTTCACCCATCATATCCCACTTCTTGGCTGTCAACTTCCGGACCTTCTTGACGGGACTCATGTTCGCTGGTACACCACCCGCCAAAGACGTTCGTGTGTCGCCACTGGCCCTCATTCTTTCCAAACCCCTTCCCAAGTCCCCTACTCTAGTTCTCTCTGTGTCTCCACGAACATCCATTTTTGACTCTCTCAACGGCAATCGCTGACTCTTGCTCGGGCTTCTACTCTGCAATTCCCTTCTCAGAAGATCAACCTCTCTTCTCAGTCTATCATTCTCGCCCTCCAAATCAATGTCCCGACAAGGCGTATTCTCCTTATCTTCCTCACTTGCATCGATACTCCTGGTATAAATCTCCAGTTTCTTATCCATATGCTCCTCACTTCTATCCTGTTCCTGTGCCCAACTCGCTTTCCATCTCCTCATCTCAACTTCCATCGTTTTTTCCATCTCAACAAAACACTCTTCTCGGACCTCTGCTTCGATTTCCATTACGCGATCAGTCATCGATTCGAAATGAGCTTCGACTTCTAGTCTCCGTTGCTGTTCGGCCAAAAGCTCGGCGCGGAGGCCATCGATTTCTTCCGACATTCGAGCTATTTCTAGGGCAGCGATTTCCATGGTCTCGCGCTCTGTATCGGTTGGTGACATACGGCCAGCCCGAGGACTGAAGTAGTGTGATGCAGTGGATTGGGCGAGGATGGTTGACGTTACGGAGGGAATGCGTGGTACGGTAATCTCGCGGGCAAGGGCCGAGTACCGGAGGATTTGGGACGTGGCATTGAAATCTCCAAGAGGGTCGGCGGTTACGATCATGACTGCTTTCTGAGGATTGCGCGGTTGTTGGGGTTGGTGGTGATGGGAAGGTGTTGATGGAACGGATTGGTGAGAGGTTGAGGGGAACGAATTTGAGAAAAGCAGCTCAGTGAGCTTACACTGACGGAAAGGAACAAGATTGGGCTATGTATGTTTAGCATGATCGCAAGAACAAGAAGAAGAGAAAATTAGGAACTGACCTTCGTGGAGCTTCCCATATCTGATTGCATCTGCAGGCATTGACCAAGGTACATCAAACTCTCATTAATCTTACCGGCCTCAGCCAGAGTCGCTCCTTGGGTCTTTGCATCACGAGCTCTCTCACTACCAGCTAAATCCACGATGGTCAAAGCAGAACCTCCCCAGTGAGATGGCATCCTGCTCCTTCTTCGCTTCTTGACTTCTACGCAGAAGAATCCGTGACTTCGACTCGAGACACTATTTGATCCGGTTCCTGCAACCCGACGCTCGTGGAGACCAGCTTCTAGAACCATGAGTGCCTCTTTCATCGTACCGCAAATGATCTTCCTCAGCCCAGCAACGACTTTCCGGTCAGGAGATTGTTCTGTAGATTTGAACAAAAGAGGTCGTCGTCGAAAGTCTTTAGTAGACTTGTTGGGAATAGCAGGAGTGAGTAGATCAAATATGCGGTCGTTGTACACCTCATACATCGAGATCAAAATCGCATACTCAGCATTCGGATCCGCATCAATAGTGACATTGCTGATATCTGGCGATATTGGCAAAGCAGAAGGTCGCTGAAGATGTCTTCTCGGCGTAGGAGGTGGTGCATAAGATTCGCCCTTGATTGGAGATTTAGTAACACACTTAATTGCTTTGGCAAACGTAGATTGCATGTAAGAAGGAAGGTAGGAATTCGCATTGAACAGAGCACTAGTCTCTCCAACTTGACGAGAGGTTTGTATCTCAGATTGTCGTACAACTCTGATGGACTTTGGACTTCCCGTCTCCAAGCCTAGCAAGGAGGGGTACAGGCCCTGGGACGACGGGTGGAATGGTGTGTGGAGAATGTGGGATGGGGCTCGTACTATCATAGGTGTGGGTGCTCGTGAGCTGGCTCTAGATGCAGCCGCAGGGTCGCCGAACATGGTGTCGAGGAACATTTGTGAGGACATGACTTGGGCTTCGGATGGGTCAGATGCGGCGACTGTGGCATGAAGAGAGGTTGTGGTAGCGGGATCGAGGATTCTGTTCGATATGGAGCGGAAGAGGACATCGAGGGCTAGTTGAGTCAAGCCACGCTGTGTTCGAGAACCTAGGATTGTATGGCTCTTGAATATTGTCAGTAGCTACGCCACAGATATCAATGATCTCGTCCGTACCTTTCCACTACCAGTAACGCCCAGCGTCGCCAGTAACCCATCTCTACCCTCTCCACCTTGTGGTCCAAGAACACCCTCGACGAGCGGCAGAACGCCTGTGCCATGGAATAAATCCAGTTGATTCGAGTCCTCTTCAAATACTTCTGTGAATGCGAACTTCTCTACTGCGCGTCGTCTATTGTCATTCGGAGGATTGAGGGTAATATGTGTGGGCGGCGCATGGTCTCTTGGTTCCTCGACCGTCAGAAATCGCTCCGAAGCAGCTTGACCTGGTGGCGGTGGTCGCAATCGAAGATACACTTGGAAGAGAGCACTCTGTGATTTCTGTGATTGTTCCATCGTTTGTTTTCTGGGGTTTGTATGTTGGTGTGACGAGTTTGTCTTCGGGTTCTGATTGAATTGTTTTCTTTTCAGATCGCGATACTCGCTAGGGGTTGTCACAACAACGCCAGAGTTGCGCGACCTACTGATGATCATGAATTGCAGATCTCATGGTGCAATTGTTCGCAAGTAGAGCACATTTGTGAATATGCAAATATAATTTTGATTGAAGATATTTTGCTCCTTGTATCCTCATTCATATCCGCAAATCTGACTATGTATGCTATTTTTACCCACAGCATTCTCCAATATGCTGCACCGAAAAGTCGTAACATCATAAACACCTTTCCCATCTTTGTCCATCTCCCAAATCTAAATGCTAGAAGAAACTTATGCACAATGCTCCATATTATGCCCATCTCTCAGCCGAAGGATCCCTGATCAGTGCATTAGACCTCAACAGCCATCCCCATCGCCCTTTTCTTTCGTCCGAAAGAGAGCCCGCCTTTCCTCGTACCTTGCCTTCCAAGTCCAGTCGTTCCGGCGACTTGGCCAGACTTCTCAGCTTTCTCACGCTCACGTTCTTCGGCATAACCTTTCCTACGCTCCGCCCGGCCTTTCTCGATTGTGTCCTGGCTGAGATGACCAAAGCCATTCCGCCGCTTGTAGCAAGTTTCCATGACCGTGTTGCAATCAATGAGTCGTCTGGGGATAGTCTGCACGACTTGAAATATCTCCATCGGGTCGCTCACAGCCTTGATCTCTTGTTCGCCTAGTTTGAAGATCGTCATGGCGATTCGGAACAGGGTCTTCGATCCTTCGTAGAAGAAGCAGTCCCATACCCGAAGAGTGCTTTCGATTGGCAAGGTGCCGATGAAGCAGGACATGAACCAGGCTGTGGTACACAGAGTGATGGGAGGAAGTCGGAGATGGGAATGTGGAACTGAAGATCCGTCAAGTTCGCCACCAATCTTTGCCCATATTGCTGGCATGTTGTCTTTTATACTTGACATCAAGACACCGAGATCCACATTTGCGCCTTCAAGATTAAGTTCGTGGGTTCCAGGGAGGTAAACTCGGGTAATAATGTTGAGCATCCAGAAAGACTTTTCCTCGTCCATAAACAAAAGCAGAAGGCCAGCCAAAAAGTTCAGTGATTGGCAGTACCCAATCTTTGGATTTTGAATGGAGAATGCTTGGAGTACTCGCCTTAGAGACTGGACTATAGGTGTCTCGGGTTCCTTGACAGACCGTACACTATCACGAGCTTCCCCAGGCGCGAGATCTGGTTTGAATTTGATATTGTCTGGAAATGTACGGTTCAAATCCCGCTCGATGATCTCGTTGTCGGTTTCACTTACACCCCCAGTTTCGGCTTTCTGGACCAGACTGTCATATTCGCCGGGATGTAAGGCTAGCATCTTTGGGCCGCCTGCGTAGTACCACCAAGCAGCACCTCTCCAGTCTGGCGGTATACCTTTCCGGACGAAACGTTTCACCCTGGTCGACTGTGCTGGAAAGCGTTCAGGCCGGTCTGAGGGGAGACCTGCGTCTTTCATCAAGGCTATCCATTTCTTTCGCCGTCGAGCAAGATGTTCCTTGTATGGTCCATTCCATGCTTCGTATTGTTCCAGTGAGATGTGTTGACTTTTCTTCTTGAAACCATACCGATCCCTGGTTTCATCGAACGGTTGCGTAGCTGCTCTTGTCACCGGTCGACTCGGTGGCGGCGGCTCGAAATATCCCTCCTGCACATCAAGCTTGTCTTCCTTCATAGTTGTCTCCGGGCTTGGTGTTCTTCCTCCACCGACATTAAAGATTTGTGCAGAATCTCTCATGATTACATTAGATGGTGGAACCATAAGCATATCGTTCATCGCCTCCTCTATTCCTGATATTCTCTCCTTCTCGGAATCTCCAGTTACTGGTCTCGGTCCGTAATTATCCTCAACTCCAGAATCTGTTTGAAATCCACCTTCATACATCCCAATCGCGTCATCCACGCTCATGCCCTCGTCCCTTCCATAGATAGATGTTGCCGAACTGCTCTTCGTCAAGACACTACTTCGTTCTGTTCCACTTGTGCCAAGGAAGCTCGAGTTCGTAGTCAGGGCTGAACGAAAACTTGCCCGAACCTCCTCGCTGTCGAAGCCAGGTCGAACAATAGGTTCTCTTCGATGCGCAGAATATGTGCTGTCCGGTTGAGGTATATCTCTCCTCTGCCTATAGGCCGGGTTATTAAGGTTGCGTTGTCTGGAGTATATCGAATCCGGAGCACCGTAATCGGGTATCGAAGGCGAAGGCCGCAGAGAAAGAGGAGCAACATTCGTCGGCGACTGTGAAGAAGAGGCTGAGAGGCCTCGGTCTCGAGACGAGGCAAGATCTGTAGGTGTTCGTTCTTCGTCGATCTGCAGGGGAACTGTGGCCGCGTTGTGAACCAGAGGTTTCGGAGAGTTGTTTCTGCGGCGTAGACTGGGTGCACGAGTGCGAGAGAAATTGTCTATATGGGGCTCTGGAGTATGTGTTCGTCGTTCTGGGGTATTTCGTCCATCTGAGGATTGGGACCGGTAGCCATTATTCAGTGCCCGCAGTCGTGAGGCTTCAGACGGTCTCTTGTGGAGATTGTGCTGAGCCGCAGGCGAAGTGTAGGCTCTCGATTCCTGCGACTGCGGATGATGGGAAGTATAAGGCCGCTGGTACTGCAGAGATTCCTCTCTCGAGGGCAGGAGTTGAGGTATTTGTGGAGTCGTTGGAGATACAGGCGTGGTGGGGCCGGAAGGCGTCGAGCTCTTGGATGCTGTCCTGGGACGAGATGCTACCTCAGCTGGATAGAGGCTAAACTTCATGCTTCGCTGCCTTCTGACGTGAGAATCTTCAACATCGAGAGAATTGGACGTCCCAGCGCCCTTGTATCCATCTCCCACATTCATTTTCCCTCAAGTCCTCCGCCAGGGAACTGGACTCCACTCCAGGTCCAAAAGCCCGGTCGAGATCGCAAACCTTCGTTCGTTTACCTCACATACATTGGCACTGAAGGTCCTGGTGGTATGCCGAGCTTCGAAGAAGAGAGTCCGAACAGCTCTTGTAGCTTTCGAAGGTCGAAAAAAGGGTCAATTGGAATCCAGGCACGGGAGTTTTGGGTATTTGTTTTGCGGATCTGATCTCGGATGTTTCGTGATACTGGTGGTCAATGCTGAAGCTGATATTACCCAGGTTCAATTGCTTTTCCGATGAATCAAAATTGTCACAGTGCGCAAGAAAGTTCAGTTGCGTAATACTAGAGAAAGTCTATCGAGATCACGTCGCACCGAGGTCAGACGTGAAGAATTTAATATACTTCATACCGGAGAAGGGAAACTATTGGAGAGACGATGTTGGTTCTTGGGTCTGGCAGATGTGCTTTGGGCATAGTGACGGACAGTTGCATGGGTGCATTCGGATCTCACTCGCGGGCACGCGCTGCCGGGCCCCCTGTGTCGCGTCTTTGAGCAACGGGATCTTCATTGTTTAA
Source organism: Phialocephala sp. D728 (assembly GCA_003988865.1). Lineage (NCBI taxonomy): Eukaryota > Fungi > Ascomycota > Leotiomycetes > Helotiales > Mollisiaceae > Phialocephala > Phialocephala sp. D728. The sequence continues at coordinate 12,961 of QYAJ01000172.1, read as the reverse complement.
CGCGAAGTGGAGATGCCTGCAGGGATTTACTAAAGTCGCTCGAAATTGCCTCGAATTGTGCTGGGGCTCCACTCCAGACGGGCTACTTTGTACAAGTTTGACGTTAAACGGCTAACCTGCTATAGGTTTGTTGTGTTGTTGAGCGGAAGGGAAAATCTGTATAAACAAAAAGGGAATCAAAGACGCAGGGCTTCAGAAAGGGGTAGCCTCGTCGTCTGATTGAGGATCCATTCTATGGCGGGAAAAGTAGAAATCCACGCGATGATGCAGAACCTCCGAGGTCTATTGCGCTGTTGGCCCAAACGCCTCCCTATAATCAACCATTCGTGTGCTTATTCTTCGGAAACCTCATATCACTTTCCTCTCAACCTTCTGCTGGGTCTTCTGGGCCCAAGGACAATCCTCATTTTGCGTATTTCTTCGTCATGTCCCTAGCTTCCTTGTCGAATGCCTTCCTGTCCTCCTTGAACTTCTGTGCAGTGGACTGCTCTAGCGCATCATCTGGCACCGGCTCGAGGAGAAGCTGCTGAATCGCCGTCAATACCTGGGGAATCCGCGAGCTTGGTTTCCACGCATCCGATTTCAGGATGCCAATACACATGCTTCCGTGCTCGTCGAAGGTAATGTTTGGGTGGTAAATGCGGGTCTTGAAGTTGATTTTCGGGGGCTTGAAAGGATATTCGGGAGGCAAGACGAGGAGGAGTTGAAATTTACCACCCTAAAAGAAAGGTTCTCAGTAAGAATGAATGTCTCGGTATTTACATGGCAGACGTACAGCATACGGAGAGTCGGTAGGGCCATCCATTATAATGTTCCAGTTGTGGACATTGCTTTCGTCGACGAGGTTGACCTTGATGCCTGGTGGAGGAGTTGCCAAAACCTCTTGGAGCTCCTACGAATGTATCAGTACATTTTTCTTTCCTCTGTGCGTGATGTGCGATCACCAGCAGCTCCCATAACATACCTTCGTGATTCTCTTTTGTGTCATCGTGCTTGATAGCTAGGATAGCGGGGTAGCAAGACGAGGCCGAAGAGGCTGGGAAAATATCAAGGGCTTGGAATGTAGTTGTTGCGATCGTAGAAGACGGAAGAGGCCAGCGATCGTAATAAATAACCTTGTAGTATTCTGTTCTTTGCACGTTTGGAATCACGACCAGTTTCATGTCACAGGCAAGAAGTTTGGAGACAGCTCGATCTTGGAAACTAATCCCTGCTTGTTCCGCAGCACGCTAGTAAACGAGGCTGTAAAGATTCACAAGGGGAAATTTGTCAACAAACTTTGGAATCTAGTGGATAAAAATGTAACGCACTACCCTCGATAGATGTAAAAGAAAGTAGCGAATATATGCTGATATGTTGAAGGCTTGGAGTTTTGGTAAGTGCTGAAAAGGCGAATTATAAGACCTTCAGCTTGAAAATACGTTTGTGGCTTGCAAGCCAAGTGAAGCAGGATTCCACATTTTCTCGAAAGTCCTAAGTAAAGGGCATGTGAACGCTGTGCTCTCCTATGTATTTGCTTTTGATGTGTCATACAGTGCCGGGTATCCATCCGAACGCCTAAAACCATGCCGTTATTCTCTCTGTAACACCACCACCAAGCCCATTATGCCCAACATCACCGTCTTTAGCCATGGATGCTCGCTCAGGAGAATTGTTACGTAGCCGACAAATGGTATGTATGCTACTACGCTGCCAATGATGTCTTTTCGCTCGAGATAATCTTGTCCGCGTGCGTAGAGCTCGGTGTCGTCTGCCATATTGTTATCTCCTTTCGTAAGTAGCTTTGCTGCGTCTCTGCATGAGATGTTAGCTATAATGCCTGCAAAGCGCATCCAGCGTATTCGAATCCTGCGTTCCAGAATAGAAACCTACCCAATTCCAAACTTCCGAACTACACGATGAACGATTGGAATATCCTTCCCCTTAACATTGTATACCACAATCTCTCCAACTTTCGTCTCCTCAAAGAAGTTCCTGTTCCACAGAAATAACAGATCTCCTCTTTGAAATGCTGGCTCCATAGACCCGGACAGAACCACCACAATTGGCGATGGAGAATCGGCAATTACTGAAAGACCCTTCCACATCATGAACGCGGTCGAGAGGATGAGCGCGAAGTTAAGGACTTGCGCGGCAGCTTGCCGAGGATTTTGGAGGAAGGAGAGCATGCTTGCGGTAGTGGTCTGGAGAGGTGCGCTGGTCTTGAGGTGATCTGGGCTTTAAGCCTGTCTGCGAAATGTAGATTTTGGGGAAAAGCTAGAGAGGATATTGTGTCTAAACAGAAGAGGAGAGGATCGCAGAGGAATGGCAGCCTGCAGAGCAGATGTCGCGAGCAGGTGGTGGATGGACTGCTCGCTAGTTGTGGACAGCTTTGAGGTACCGATATTATGCTTAATTATGCAAGCGACACAATGATTTATGCATGACTTGCATAAGACCTCTGAACTGGTGGAGCAACATTGAAGCAGCAATCTTTAAGACTTTTTCGGCAAATTTCACCTCCTTCTCTCAATTCAATCAGCTTTCTAGCTTAAGCCATTCTATGGCATCATCTCACTCGAAGCTTCGTCTCTTGGTGTGCGGATTTTGCACGGACAACTAAACTCTGTTTGCTGACAGTCGCTGCACCAAGAGCGACTTTTCTCTCCCAGCCTCTTAGGACAATCCCGACTGATTTCATGATCAGAAACGGCAGACATATCGGCGCGCTTGTCGTATTCCAGTTATCAATGTTCGACACCGAATACAACATGACTCCTACACCACCGCCTTTCTCAAGGGATTGCCTTCGGTGTCACTCTTCACCTATGGCCCTCTAATGTCACGTAGATTTCTGGACATACTCTAGTTGTTAGTATATTATTGATAAAATGATCTCCCGGTCTCTAAACCCTGTCACTCATTCTAAAATATCCTAACAACCCTTCGACATGGAGATTTCAGATTCTATAATTCGAAGCTCCATTCTATGAAGAATCACTCATACGTCTGTTCTCCAATGTCAGACAACTATCTGGATAATCATGAATTACATTCAATACCGGTACGCGTGGCTAAGCACAACCGTTCCTTCCCAAATCTCCCCGTCGTGACCGGACATTGTCGTTGCCAGAACGGCACCACGTTCCTTCCTCATCACATACATATAAGCTAAGTCTTGTTTACATTTCCTTCTGTCTCTTCGCTCTCTCTCCTCTGCACCAACAGTCGTCAATCATCGGCACCATCACGTACTTCTCTTCGCAGCGCTCGCACGACCTTCAAGTTTTGGTTCCACCGTTTGCGTACATCACCTAGAATTCTCTTCAATCGTTTCCACAAACAAGATGTCTTCGTCTACTGCCCTCCTTCCCAAGGACCGCAAGAAAGATGATCACGTAGGCACCCCTCATCTCCATCTCCATCTCTGCTTATCCTTTCCAGCCCATCTTCCTTCGCATCTGCCATTCACCCTGGCTCTGCATTAATCAGAAAGCTCTCGTTGGTCTGCGAGGTCTCATTGCAGCCTACTTGGTCGTCAGTTTCAGCATGATCATCGACTACGAGCTCCGGCGTAACAAGCATGGATGGTTGACCATCTTCAAATTCTCTAACGTCGAATACTTCATTCAGGTCTTGTATCATGTCATTGCCTTCGTAAGTTCTTCCGCGGACATATTCATTCTGATCATCTGGTGATAATCCCTTCTGCAGATTTGGACCTTCATGCATCTCCACTACCCTCATCATGCTAGCCAAACTCAGACCGCCTCAACTCGTTTCCAGAAATTCCTGTCGCCACCACGCCAGCATGCCGCCACCAAGAATCGCACCTGGTTCAGCATCTTCTACTCTGCTGCTAACACCCTCCCATACACTTCTGCACTGATTCACTGGGCAATCTTGGTCCCAAAGAACAAGACTTCTATTCCAGGTTGGTCGCAGGGTCTCTATCTGAAACACAAAACTAACTTTCACTCTTTCAGTTGATCAAATCTTCAACCATGGCTGGTTCACCTCGTTTGTCGTCATCAACAAGTGGGGCATCAGCGCTTTGATTGCTTTCATCGAGGTCCTGTTCTTCAGCAGCATTAGATGCCCAGAGGTGAGTGTCTCCTTCGTGCTAATTATTCACCTGCTAACAACAGTCTAGACTATCGGCGCACATATTCTCGGTCTCTCAATCCTCTCCTGGATTTACGTTGCCTGGACATACATTGGCTATATTGTTACTGACCGATATGCATATTTCTTCTTCGACCACAAGCAAGTCGGCTGGGAGTATGTAGTTGGCTCATGGGCTGGCTTCGCTGTCATTACCGACGTGTGTAAGTTTTCCAGATCCATATCTCTCTCAATTCGTCGCTAACCCTTGCAGTCTTCTTCATCGTCTACGGACTTACCGCCCTCCGCCAACAGTTTACCAAGAAGGGCGATGGCAAGAAGAGTGGCTATCAGCAACTTCCACAATAGCTCTCGCGGTAAAATTGGCCCTCGTAGGCACTGGGCTATTGATGCAGATTAGATGGGTTTGCTTCTGATAGGCGGGTCTTTTTCGGAGATGTACATTTAGATTGTTCTGAGTTTCCTTTGTCGGTTCAAGCTGGGCATCACAGAAATGCGTCCTCTGTAGGGTTGGACGTGTTGTGAATTCGAGGTTTTATTCTCTGTATCGTTACTTCGTTGTCTAGGGGACACTCTGCATGTCGTTACTCCTAATACCAAGTCTCTTCTCCACCTTCATGGCTTTCTCTTGCTGCGGTCTTGAACTGATCCAATTTACTCGCCAAAGGTTGCACTCGCCAAGAATTTAAATACTTCTTAATAGCTATTCTTCTGATATATATTTTGGAGACCGGTTTTTAAATGTCAAATAAGTCTCGAAATTTCGCCTTGAAAGTAGCGAGTGCGATGAATTATTGGTCACTAAATCATTTGGCGAGTAAACCGGAGCAATTTTAGTTCGAGAAAAGCTGCCGCTAAAGCCTTATTTCTCAGCTGAGAAAGCATTGGCCCAGCAAACCGCTAAAGTCAAAGTTTGGGACCTTAAAGTTCGGAGTTTGGTGGGCCTTGAAGAGCCCTAACTCACGCACACATCGCAACGAGATCACGCTTTCGAACATGCAACCTTCCAACACATTTCCAACACATTTTGAAATAATCAGTGCGACCTCAAACATCTTTCTGGCACTCCTAGGATCCTCAAGCGACCAATTCATCATGTCTCAACCGTAGAACGCCGATATCCTTTCATTCGTATCAGCTATCATTCTAATAATGGTTCTGGGTATCATCCAGTCCACAAGATTCGGCACTCCCTGGTTACTATCTGCCAGGATTCTCGTTTGTTGCTTCGCCGCTTCATCTATTGCATATAACTTCGGACGCGACGCAAACTCTGCTAATACTTCCTCCACGACCGGAGTTCAAAATAGAGACATAGGAGCCAGCTCCGTATCTGACCTAGAACAGGAAGAAACGCTGGAAGAAAATCTGCCTGAAAAATTGGAGAGATTGTCAAGAGAACGAAGGGATGTCCAGAAAAGAGTGAAGGAGGATAGTCTAGCTTGGAGGGAAGCAGATATCGATCTTCAAGCGGCCAAGGACCTATGTCGGGCACATGCACATACACTTGCACTTCATCCATAACCTTTCCGAATGGGACCATTGTTCAATGCGAGAGCCAGTAAAGGAATGGAATCTATTCAAAAGTGAGAGAAAGATTTTTTTTGCTGGCCGTGTGAGACTGTTGGATACGTCCTCGCTGATCTTCGACGTGTGTACAAGTTAGACCGCTGAGCTTATTTAATGTGATGCCTTTTGAGATGTTGCATTGACTTCCACCACCAGTTGCAAAACCAAAAAAGACCCGAGTAATCCTCCCCAGGATTTGGGCACGAGAGGTCTCACGTCAGCCTAGAGCCGTTGTAGCCTATGGAATAATATTCCCAGATCTTCAAAAATTGTATGACAACAACGCTTTCTTCCCGAAACAATTATTTTCCGTTTCCTTTTCACAGACCACGTATCCCGTTCATTTTCATTGTGTTTCGAGCTTGTAACCACGAATAACCACTGATGTGAACCCTGAAAATTTCTGGTTATGAAGATTCATCTTCTTCACCGGGTAGTTTATCCGGTTTTGGGTTGTACTGTCAGAGACCTGCCATGATGTCGTCTGAGTCAGCAGTCAGTTGCCGGTTTCACGACTATTCCTATTTGGGTCCTATTCGCGACCCTATCACCAAGAAATATCCCTGCCAGAAGCGCGGGGAAGTTTCATTATTTGGCCCTACCCTTCTATTGATGATAGGGAACAACGAGGAATACGCGACATGCTATGTCGTTCGTTGTGAGGTTGCAATTTGCTTTGCAGCACCTCCGGCGATCTCAAGACCAACGGTAGATCCCAGTCACGACACAATAGGCCCTTTGTTTGGGCCGGATGATCCGCTGTCGAGTAAGTTCATTGGAGGATATAGTGAGCTAGATTCCTTAGTACCTTCTGGTGCTGAGACGATCGCCTTCGCTCTTGATGCCGAAGTTGGACTGGCTGATGCTTATTTTCCGAGGCGCATATCGGACTTACGTTATAAGCCTCACATGCTCTTCTTCCTAAATCGTTTTATTTCTAGAAATATTTTCGTCACATTTTATCTTCATTGGAGCTTCGATATCAACAAAAGCAGCATGGGCAGTCTCCAAGCAGAACTGCCATATGGCCGTCGTCTGGTTCCTACTTATATCGATGAAATTGCTGGAAAAAATTCAGGCAAAGTGTTTGCGTCAATCCCAAAATCTTTTGATCTTGAAGAGGGTTACGTTGATGTCACCTATGGTGCGTTTTCAAGATCAATAAATCGAGCTGCTGCGTTTCTCGAGGACACATTCGGCAAGAGTACTAGCTTTGAGACATTGGCCTATCTAGGGCCATTCGACATCAGATACTTTGTCTTGATCTGTGCTGTATGCAAAGTTGGTTATAAGGTTAGTAAAAGATCACAAGGACATAGGGTTGTAAATGCTGACTTCCATTCAAGTTACTTCTACCTTCACCTCGCAACAGTCTTGAAGGACAACTGAACCTGTTCAAGTTCACAAAGTGTAAAGCACTCTTAACTTCAGAGGGGTATAATATTTCCACGGAGCTCGTTTCTAAAACTGGGCTCTCGCCAATATATCTCCCTTCTCTCGCCAATTTGTTAGCCAAGGGTGACGCCGTTCATTATCCGTTCACCAAAAGCTACGACGAGGTTAAGGATGATCCTTTTCTTGTACTTCATACGTCTGGCTCTACTGGTCTACCTAAACCAATAGTCCTGAAGCATGGATGGACAAGCGCAATGGATGCATTCAATTTATTGGACCCCATCGACGGCTATGAGCTAATGTGGTGGAAGCTAAAGAACAGGAAGACCCTTGTCGCTCTTCCTCCCTTTCATTCTGCAGGCATAATTGTAGGTCTGCTTGCTCCTCTGTGGCATGACCTCGTCATGGTTTGGTCACCGTCAAACCGACCGCTCAGCGCTGGACTTGTTGATGAAGTCTTGGATGCATCTGGCGCAGACATGATTTACGCCGCTCCCTCTATTCTAGAAGATATGGTGCAATCGCCTGCTTCTTTGCAGAGACTCGAACGCCTCGCTGCTATTGGTTATGGTGGAGGTAAGCCTTTTGCAATTAGAAGCGATTCGCCTATCTGCTAAAGATATTTTAGCTCCTTTAGATCCCCAAGTTGGAGATTTGCTTCGCCAAAAAACAGTTGTGATCAACACGACGGGCTCCACCGAGATTGGCCCGTTGCCAGGTTACGATAAGGCGCCAGAACATTGGGAATACTTTTACTTCCATCCTGACCACGAAGGAATCAAGTTTCATCCCGCCGGTGACGGCGCTTACGAACAAGTTTTTGTTCGCCATCCCTCAACGGACAAATTTCACTCGGCTTGGTGGACTTTTCCCGATTTAAAGGAATACTCCATGAACGATCTCTATATACCTCATCCTACGAAACCGAATTTATGGCTATATGCTGGTCGAGCCGACGATGTTATTGTGCTCAGTAATGGGGAGAAGTTGAATCCAAGCAATATGGAGGCTACTCTTCGCCAGCATCCGAGCACTAAAGGAGCTTTGGTCGTCGGCCAAGCGAGATTCGTGCCTGCTGCCATTGTTGAGTTGAAGGATGAGGTTGCGTCGAGTTTGAAAACACCTGAGGAGAAAGCAAGATTCCTTGAAGGCGAGATTTGGCCGTATGCAATGAAGGCGAACCAGAGTGCGCCGACTCATGCTCAGTTGAGCCTGGACATGATTGTCTTGAGCGATGAGAAAAAGCCGTTTGCGAGGGCTGGGAAAGGAACAATGCAGAGGGGCGCTACGGTAAAGCTCTATGCAGACGAGATTGGTGAGGTTTATAAGAGATATGAGGAGGGCTGGAGTGTCACTGATCTCCCAATGATCCACGCCAACCGGGGCTTAGTCACACTGGAAGCCGAAATTGGAACTTTGGTGGAGAGTGTTGCAAAGCTTGGGGATTTGGAGTCGGATCAGGATTTCTTCGCCACGGGGATGGATTCGTTACATGTGATGACGCTGGTTAGGCTTTTGAAAATTTCTGTTATTGGGATCTCACAGAACATGATCAACACTCGACTCATTTACAGCAATCCCACACTGAGAAAGCTCGCTACTGCATTGCAAAGCAAAGAATCTTCTAACGGCAACGTTAACGATACACAAAGTGCATCTCGAGAGCAACAGATGCAGGAAATTCTGACCAAATTCATCGCCAAACTACCCCCACATGTAGAAATGAAGAAGAGAGACGATTCGCTAGTTACTGGGGAACAAATGGTGGTTTTACTGACTGGCAGTACGGGATCTTTGGGCTCGTATTTGTTGCATACCCTCATTCAATTACCTAAAGTGTCTAAGGTTTACTGCGTGAATAGAACAACGGATGCAGAAGCCCGACAGGGGAAAGAGAACGCGGAGAAAGATCTTTCTTCCAAGTGGGATCATCGAGTGGAGTTCCTACATGCCGACCTGAGCGAGCCCCGATTAGGCCTGAGTGAAGCTGCATACTCGCGGTTGAGAGATGAAGTTTCTGTCATTGTCCGTACGTAACCCTCTGTCCCCTCTTCGCCAAATGTGACTGATTGAGAACCAGATAATCAATGGCCCGTGGACTTCAATCTGTCGCTATCGTCTTTCACATTTCATATAGCTGGAGTTGCAAACCTCATTTCCTTATGTGCCGGATCTCGCCTCTCACCCTCTCCTCCAATATTCTTCACCTCTAGCATTGGCACGATTGGGAACTGGAGTTCTACCAACCCCCACAACTCTCTCATTCCCGAAATCGCACATCAGGATCCACGAGTCCCTTTGCATCAAGGGTATAGCGAGAGTAAATGGATCTCAGAAAATCTTTTATCTGCGGCTCGACAGAAGTCAGGTATTAGCTCAGCGATACTGAGAATAGGACAAATAGCCGGCCCAGTCGAGATTGGAATGAAAGGGGTGTGGAGTAAGAAAGAATGGTTGCCGAGTCTTATTGCTAGCTCGAACTACTTGGGTATATTGCCAGATGAATTGCCGGGGCAGGAGGAGGTGCAGTGGGTTCCTGTTGATATAGTTGCGGACATTGTGGGTGATTTAGTTCTTGAGGATTGTGCTGACGGTCGTTGGGAGGAAGCATGGACCAAGTATTACCACCTTTGCAATCCACATGAGGGGAGCTGGGGGAACTTGGTGAATGTTGTGATGAAACACTTTGCCAAGTCATCGAAAGAAGTCAAAGTTGTAAGATTTGATGAATGGGTGGCAAGGCTAGAAAGGAGTGCGGAAGAGAAGGATGTTGATGTTGACAAGAATCCAGGACTGAAATTGTTGGACTTTTACCGGGGCATGAGAGATGGCGGTGTGTCGGTGAAGAAGGATACACAGAAGACTGTGACGAGGAGTGAGAAGATGAGAGAGTTGAAGGGTGTGAACCCGGAGTGGATGAGGTTCTGGCTGGAGCAATGGGACTTTTAGGATGTGAGCATTCAATGGCGTCACCGAGGTGTCATGGAAATATGTCAGATCGCTGTGGCTTGGCTCGAGAATGCTGAGAACATTTGTCCAAGTAGATGATGTTAATGTCAGAATATAGATTGGATACTGGATTTATCTCTCGCCATTCCTGTACAATTCGAAACTCAACGCTAGCAGATCTTAATGAAGATACCTATACCCGTGGTTGCCTTTGCAAGGTAGATTTGACATCTGTCAACGCGTAACAGGTCCTCTCGCCTTCCTGATTGGTTTCCACTCCACCTTCTCTTGCTCTTCATCGGGCTCCACTTTCTTCTCAGCCTTCAAATCTGGACCCTTCCCATTCCTCTTCTTGCCCGTGAACTTCTGTTCCTTCCCGTTTTCATCTTCATCTTGCGCCTGCTCTGATTGTCGATCATACTTCCACGTGAGTCTCAAGCAAGCCCATATATTGAAACACAGCATGAAAATGACTTTCGGCCATTGCGCTCTGTTCAGTAATAAGGGCGAAAAGTAGATTGTTGCGATGAAGACTAGGACGTGTATGGCGTGGAAGAATTGCCTAAGCTTGTCCATGTTCGTTTTCTTCCATTCTTTATCCATGATGCGTGGAGATAGGTCTACAAGGACGTTCTCTTGAGGATAACGGTGTGTGTGATTCGGGCAAGTGCGTTGATAGATTCGATATTTTGATGATTTGATGAAGAGGCTAGAACGATGAAAATTTTCGAAGAAATATACTAGTAGCTACAGCTAGACTGCACATAAAAATTTTATCAAATTTTGAATTTGGTCCCTTCAATACTGTGGATTAGACTAATTTAGCATGTCAAATTGAAAGCTGGTGAGGATCCAAATTCAAAGCTTTAACTTTTCCCGAAACACGAATCCGGCCTGCAGTTAGTGACTGCGAGAGCACGAAATAAGGACATCGACGCTAACTTGTTGCTACGATGTTCTAAGGACACTAATTGTGCATAAGTATGAAGTTTTAGTGCTTCTAGAGTCACGTGACAATGATTAAGTGCCATGGTGAGCATCATCGCTAAGGTCAAGCGAACTCTGAACCATGGAAAGGGGGCACTAGCGCTGAGTTATCTCAAGTTAAGTGTCGAACTTATCAAAACCGATTTAATACGAAACCAGGGAACAATGGCAGCTAGGGATTTAGATAGCTATCTTTTTCCCTGTCATTAAGCAACAACTGTGTGATCTTTCTTTGCTCGACTTCGTAGTATTTTCATTCCAGCAATTAATCATACCGCGGATTTTACAACGATTGACCACACACCACTTAGAATGAACCAACGAATTAGAAGGGGCGACAACTCCTAAAGATTGCTCCCTTCCGGATTCCATCTTGGATCTGCACCAGAAAAGCGTATGCAGAAAAGGTGCAAGATGTAGAAACGAAGGCGAGGAAGTGTTCTGAATATCTACTTGACGAGATTGCCCGACTCCAAATCGATGCAAAAGCCTCTTTACCATATAATAGTCTGGCTTTATCACCAATATCTATACCTGAGGGAAGATTGATAGAGGCGATTAAAGTTCTGAAGCTGGAATGGTCTCGATACTTCCGATATTTTACAGAATTTCGATTTATTGACGACATGGATTATTAACTAACAAAATGTGTAACACACTAAGTCTGCGGTATTCGGAATTTCAGTGCAATGCAATGCTTCTTTGCTCTCTCGTATATCCCACTAGATAATAGTATTATGAATAAGGCGTAGAGCGCGGCACGAGTGGGTATAGGCACCTATTTAGGCAAAACAAACTACCTATAATTAAATAGGATAATAGGTACAATTTTAAAAAGTCTACTTATTATAAATACTAATAACATACTCGGCACGTATATTTCCGTTACGTGTATACTTAATTTAGCTCAATAATTACTTAATTAAAATTACACGTAATAATATTTGCTTTTCCTAGCTCTACTAAAGCTAGTCTAGCCAATGAAAAAAGCTTATTTCACGTAATAGAGTAACTTGCGAGTATTCTACGCATTTTTAAAATTGCCTTCTCTACCTAATAGGTAATAAAATATCGATTACCCTCCCTATAGGCACCCACCTATATAGATACCCTTAGTCAGCCGCAACCCGTGCCGCGCTCTAATAAAGCGAGTAGGAGGGTGGTCGCCGTATTCTGCGAGCGTGTTTGGCCTATAATTAGAGTTAGCAACGGTTAAATAATTAGAAAAGGGACTATAGGGGAGGAAGAGAGGAAATGTGTTTTGTTAAGAAGTAGAAATTAATCGTTTGACGCGAAATGGGAGGTTTATTTTGGGGCTAGAACAGTATGAGGGCGAGCGCAAAGTATCCAATTTGAACGAAATCTATCATCGAAAGCTGTTGAGACGTTAGAGATCGGCTTATGAATCTAGAAATTGGTAACAGGTTAAGTAGCAGATTTATGTAAATATTGAGCTGAGACTCAATCTCGTTCTTTTACGATTTTCGAATTTCGATGTTTATGTTAAACAATAAAATTGTAGGCCCGATTATAAATTCTTTCCTAGTCAGTCCTGAACCTCATTCGAAGCTTAAATATCATACCATGCCCGTTGAAAGGCTCACTCATTCATATATATTTCGCACAAATACTTACCCATGTCAAGGTCTATGTCCAAACATTCTCGCAGTCAACATGGAGGCTGACCTTGTTGTAGGTGAAAACCCTACTCAACCTGCTTTCCTTATCAACTGGACTATCCCCTATCCCCGTCTCTTCTTTCGCAAGCTTTGGGAACAAACCTCGGTGGGTGAAATGCATCTGCATCCTCTACCTCGGAACTTTCTTCTGCAACTCCGTCCTAGAGCGCAGGTAGGTGTAAGTCTCCCCCCATAGTAGTGGGCACCCCCCTGTAGTGGGCACCTCGCTTAGCACACCGCCACCACCCCCACCACCCACTTCAATTTTGAATAAATAT
>QYAJ01000171.1:0-67258 GCA_003988865.1 Phialocephala sp. D728 | reverse complement strand
CTGACTACAGTAAGCTTACCCTGAAGCCTCAGAGGGCTTACCCTGTGATTCCAAGGCCTTTCCACGCCACCAGTGGCGTGGGGGCCTCAGGCCTCAACACTCCTCGCTTATATAACAAATACGCTGTAGAATGGCTGCCCGCCACTGACTTGTATCAACGGATCAGATCTCTTCTCTCAGATCTTGCAACTAAGGTCACTCTGATTTCACAGTCGTGGATTATTGTCTTGCAATGGAGAAAGCTTGAATTGATAACGAGTAACCGAACTTCCCTCCCTACACCAGCTGCCCAACCCAGTCTAAAAACGCCCATTTTTGTCCTTGTTGCCTTAAATGCTGACGATACCCTATCATCCCATCCGTTATGCCCATTCTCTCTCTTTTGTCTTCTTCCCGCCTTCCTGTTCTATTCCGAGATCTTTCCGTTCGCCATGATAAACTGGATTTGTTCCGCTTGCGAGGAAATATTTTCGTACTGTTGGCCAAGAGTGGACGTAATATCCATAATCCACTCCGTTCCATTGGCATTGATGTAGAAAACCGAATCCGGTTCCACTATATTCACAGGCACAGGTGCTTCCCTGCGAGCACGACGGGCTTCCCCAGCTGTAATGACGATCTTGACAATAGCTCCGGCACCCTTCTTCTCCTCGTGATCCGCGCAGTTTCCAGCTTTGACGGTGTGGATGTTTTGATGGCAGGCGTCACGGCCGCTAGCCTCGTAGAAGTTCAGTTTATCGGTGTTGTCTTTCGAACCGTCTTCTTCGAAGTTCGCAGATCCGAAGAGTTCGAAGCTGTCGCCATTCTTCTTGCTGCAACAAGTGTCCTTGTCAATCCTAGAGCATAGATGGCCTTGCGATTCGAAATTCTTGCAATCAGTAGATTTGAATAATCTGACGTTGAATGAGGCTAGCGCAAAGTCGCTGAAGACAGCTGCAATTAAGAGAATAGTGAAACGCATTTTGATAGAGATTTCTATAAATACTGTATTAGCTCTAATCCTAGGTTCTCGTCCGATCTTGTGGACGTGAATAAATATCTTACTTGAATTATGGAACAAAGTTTAAGATATGGACGGAGTGATTGGTAAAAGTTCTTGAAACAAATCTATAGTTGTTGAAGTTTGAAGAGAACGGTAGATGTGTTTTGCGAATGGAGTTTTCTAATAGAGAGGGTTCAGTTCTTATATATAAATCTTCCTAAGCGGTCGCATATACTAGATGCACTTCTCTGTTATCAAAATAGACTCTAAGATTCCTTTTTGGTTAAACATCCGAGGACTTTTCGTCTGCAATTGATCACGCGAAGCTTCCAAAGTGTTTCTGAGGTCAGATTGAAGATTTGCAAAGTTCGCACCGCGTGTTCCGTTTCTAATTCTGAACGTGCAGACAAAGACACTTGAACTTCGTCCTTGCAATGTGGCACAATTTCATTTATTATAAGGCGAAGCTTTTTTTCGTACTCGGTGGGCCTGTATCACCAATGGTTTATGTGAGATATCTCAAAGCAGTAAGCACATATAGATTGAATTTTGCTCGGTCTTCTAGATGTAGTATGAGGACTCGCAGGTTAAATTCTTCATAAAGTGTTGTAGCCTGAGACAGATTTTAGGCTATGCCAAGCAATTTTGAACGCTGCGCGAGGGATGGGGTAAGTGCGGGTAACCCTGTTCAATCTAGGATCTTGAATAAGATTTGGATCTTTGGACAAACAACAAGTGCTTTAGGAATGCCTGTAGCTCGCGCCGAATAGGATGTCCTTTCTCGGGTTCAAGATGTCGGCCTCCAAGCGCAACCGAGTACACTTTTTATTCGGGAATATCTCGAACAGATCCTACAAATGAGAGTATTGTCATAATACGGAGATATCAATAAACAGAGTTTCCATTGATGCTGGAGATCATTGTATCGACGTACCATTGTGACCATGAAGGCATATCCGCCTTCAGTGCGCAAAAATTGCAGAAAGTTCTCCTGCTGCGAGTGCATATTCTTTCTATCCGACATATTATTCCTAGACCGAACGCTCTACCTTGGAAATTTGTCTCCACCTGTATTTTTTCTAGAAAAACAAAAAGAAAGTTGCAATTACAAAGTTGCTTTGAAACTAT
Source organism: Phialocephala sp. D728 (assembly GCA_003988865.1). Classification (NCBI taxonomy): domain Eukaryota; kingdom Fungi; phylum Ascomycota; class Leotiomycetes; order Helotiales; family Mollisiaceae; genus Phialocephala; species Phialocephala sp. D728. The sequence goes on along the minus strand of QYAJ01000171.1, from coordinate 65,148 downwards.
GTTATTTACTTGCAATATGCATTTTGACAAGTCCAATGAGTCCAAGAAATATTTTACTATAAATGGTGATTGGGAACACAGTGCTGAAATACTCGGACCGAGGCGTGACAACAATATGCATTTCCAGAATGGTTCGAGAAATCAAAAAGATAGCGCAGACTTAAAGTCAGACCATCCGCAGCGCCAAAGTGCAGAAGATGCAAGGTTGGACGATGCGGGATAATAACCTTGCTCTGGCACTGTTTATACACTTTACTGAACTGCGCAAAACTCAGAAAGATGATCTCAATCCAATTGTGCTGTGCCCCTTGATCGTCAAAAAGTAAACCAAGCCTCAACAAGCTTTTTTGCGTGCGGGCGCTTCCGCTACCAAATGAAGTTTCTCAATTATCCAAATTGCTTCAATATGCGGGGATCGGCTAGGCCGAGGAAAGATACTTTGCGATGCTTCTAGCGAGGATCGCTTCCTCCGAGCCTCCTGCATATGTTAGGCAAATGAGAGGATAATTTATCCTTTCCTAAAATAACTCCTCTACAACATGAATAGTAAAGTCGTGGTGAAAGCGCAGTGTGGCTTGTCATTGGAAGAAGTTGCAGGGAATTGCTCACGCTGACCTATTTTGGAAATAATTTTATATATTTCAAGAACCTGATTTCAAGATCGAGTAAACTACGAGGCATAGTGTTGAGAAAAGAAACTGGCACTTGAGCTTTTCGCTCTGGATTTTGTGACGCTCGGTTTGGGGGCTTCTAACTCCGTAAGTAGGAGTAAAACGTCTTGTGGGTTGAGATAACCTAATAATTGAGAGTTGAGGATTCCTAGGAGTTGGAGGTAGCTTGATTGTTTGGCTTGCCACAATGTCGGAGACTTGCTGCTTATGGAGAATTATGAGCCCCTGAATAACCTGAGAAAACAACTTCGAACCAAAATTCAAGTACAGATTTTATTTTCCTCATCATCATTTGCGTTTCAACCAATATCTGCTCAATTTAAAAATTCCCCTCCCCTTTAAGCTAGACTCGCTTATAATTTTCTACGTTGCCCCTCCCCCCCAACAGTGCATCTTCTCCTCCTTTCCAAAACCGAGATGATAACTTACAAAAACCCTTGAAAAATATCTCATAATCAATTCCCAACTACAAAAGCGTAATAATTCTCCTCTTGAAACCATTCACGATACAGTACATACTCGCTTGCTCGCTCGTGACCAGAAACACGAACACAAGGGGTTTTTGACGAGAGCACAATTGTGCGCTCGCATCAGCCACAGCCACAACTCGCGAAAACACCCACCCACGAAAAATTACGTGTAGTCCAGCCTTACGTAGAGGAGAGCACAATAGTGCTGAACGTGAAAATAACCTTAGGTCACTGATGAATAGCATGAGGGTCAGAAGTCGTGACTTCACAATAGTGCCGTCTAGATTAATGTCAAAGGCATGGTTGAAAATGCATGGCACGGGACATATAAGAGTTTCTCGTCACTTGTTAGATGAGATGAAAATTAATCACATTTTCTTTCTTATAGTATTGTTCTGTGGGATATCTCGAGCCAGTCAAGAATTTTCTCGAAGTATATATATATCGATTCAGCACGTGCATCTCCATGTGACACGATGTCTTGTCGTTCAGCTCCATCCGCTACTGTCACAGGTGACTACCGGTAGGTCACTCAAACCAACCATCGCGCTTGTGGTAACTGATAGGATCTTAGATTGGTACAACCAATTGATGAACCCTCGAAAACTCTGCTTGCCTATCTCGCCGCAGACCCAGACAAAGACCCAGCGACCGTCAGACTCGGCGTACGAAACACCATAAACAGGGACAGAGAAGAGCGAGAATGCCAAAAGATGACCGGGAAGCGTGGCCAACAAGAGATGGCCAAGAAGTTGGATGCATGGGAGAAGGCTTGGGTTGCGGCTAAGAAGGGTTGAATGCGGTGTCGAGTGGATATAAATGTCGGATTTGGAGTGGCATAGACGATATCCAAAATTAGCATCTGAAAATGCGTGCATTGCATTGATCGTAAGTAGATTTAGGGCTTCAGAGTGAGAAGCTTTCCAGTCATTTCTGTTTGCTCGTGTTGTGAGATGAGATGCTGTGTCTCTTGGCTATACGTTCCGCAATGTGAGATCCCCCCTAAACAAGCAAATCGAATCTGCATTTCGAGTCTCCGATGGAAAGTCTTTTATTTGTCAATAGGAAGATACCCAGTTGCAATAGCAAGCTTGCACACGTACCTCGAGTTCACTGTATGCCCACTTGCGCATGCATGCTTGCGCTCATACAGATGTCTGATTATTTGTCTCATTAAGAGACTGGTTTGTACCACGTGACGACGAAGAGTTCGCAACTTTGAAGCCTCAAAAAGAAGAAATTAGATTCAACTCTTCATAGTCAAGTTCTGGGGAAAGAGTTTCTGCCTCGTTGAGTTCCTCGTTAAGTATTTTCCAGAATTCGCCTTCGTCCTGCAGCCCAAGACTAGAGATGGTTTGATGATATTCTTCCTCTAAAGTCAGCTGACCAGCTGCTAGTGCGCGAGTCTCTTGCTGTTGGTTGGGTTGCATCACTTCGAGGGCCATGTTATCTGCTGTTGAGCTCATTTGTCCCTCTATCTGCGAGGCGGATTCAGCATAATTTCCAGGATACTGACTAGGCCCGACCGCGCCAATTGGCTCTGACAGCTGTGGATCTGCCTGTTGAATAAGATTCATCACTGTATCCGAGGAAGCTCGGGAGGGCTGCGAGTCTTCGATCGACCGAGACATGAGGGGGCTTGCTGGTTCGTCAGGCAAAGCAAGATGTCCGGGGTTAGGAATTGAACCGATATTTGCTGCCCACCGCTGCGCAATTATCTGCAGTCCTTCTTCGATTGCAGACTGTAGAAAAGCTGAGTGATCTGTCTCTTGGTTGGCCAACGTAATCCCTACGCCGCTCGAAGCTATACTCCTCGCAATAATACTCGGCCCCTCGGCGTACATCAAATCCTGGAATGCTTCAAGGTCTTCTGTCAGGTCGCTGTTCACGTACGCAGATCTTGGCCTAGGAGTATGTCCTGGAAAAAGGATGTCGAAAATGGTGAACCACTGATCACCAAGTGACATTCCAGAAGACACTCTCTGCGATAACTGCGCTTTCTGGGCGATGGTAATGCCTTGATAAGCAATGATCTCTACCAGTGGACAAGAAGATGCTCGAATATGTTCGTCCCTCGCCGACTCGGTTTCGAACTTGGACATACAACGAGGGCAATATATTGGCAACTGATGGCAGCGAGAAAGATGCTGTTTCACATCTTGGATTCGATTCAGTATGAACGCATAACAGCTTCGATACCGGAGCGGATCTTTCTTCGTGAAAGGGCAGGCAAACGAGGCCTTATTTCCGAAAGTTCTTTTGGATGCTCGAGCGCGCTTTTCTGGCCTACCCTCCTCATCACCGCTCTCTCTCGATCCACCACCACCATTCCCTGTTACACGTCGCCTCTTGCCCGCTGAACTTTTGTCGGCCTTTCCTCTACTTGAGGGGGTTGGAGTGCCACTAGCCGAAGGGTTCTGAGAGTTGCCTTGTGGGCGCTGGCGCCAAGCTTGAAATGAGAGAAGCGCTTCTCGCAAGACAATAGGTTTGATCGAGAAAAAGGGGTGGCCCTCATCCAGTACTAGCACAGGCTCGGGGTAATCAAACATCCAGATGGATTCTGAGTTGGCAGACTCTTCTTCCGACGTGTAATAGATTGCGTATTTTCCGTACTCTACGAGAGTTTCCGAATCAGCGTCGATGTACGCGTAATCGTTTCTTGGAAAAGATCTTTCAAGTTGAGTAGATGATCTATGCGGGGAATATTCTTCATTTTGCCCGTCCAGCTCTGCCAAAACAATCGCGGTGGAATCGTCGCCGATGAACTCGTCTCTTTGAAGAAAGTTTTCAGGTTGGGTGGATGGTCTCTGTGGGGTGTATTGGTCTTGTTCTTCCAACTTCACCAAGGCAGTAGAAGTGGAGTCTTCGCCAGGGAACTCGTCCTTTAGAAGAGAGTTTTCAGGTTGCGCAGATGATCTCTGCGGGTTATACTCTTCGTTGTGTTCTTCCAGTTTTATCAATGCAGTCATAGTAGAATTTTCATCAGACTGGTCAAACTTTGTACCAGAATTTGATCTCTTGCTACCAGGAAGTCGTGAGTGAGGGGGAGGTGAGATTGTCTTTTGGGGCGCCAGAATGTCTAGTAATGGCAATTCATCTTGGGAATGATGATACTTGCGATTGTGTTTCAGCAAACCAGTCTTGCTTGTGAAACCTCGATACCAGAACTCGCAAGTCGGATCCGCGCATCGTAATGGTTTGGTATGGAGTTTCTCGTGCTCGTCTAGTTCTGCAGAGGTTCTGAAGCCGGCGGAGTAGCGATCACATTCGTGGTACCGACAAACGAAGGCAGAATCAGCGTAAACCTCCTTGAACTTATCAAGCTCGCTGAGTTGTGTGCCTTGCGGTAAATTGTCTGCAGTGCAATCGAGGAGAGAGTGAGCAATAGACTGATAGTCTTGGTTGATCTTGGTAAATAGCGTTGGATCATGATGAAGCTCCTTTTTCTTCAAACCTAATATAATTAGCATGGTTCATGCGACAGGCTAGGTGCAACAAGCTCAACTCACTCTCTGGGCTTTCGAGCGAATATTTTTCTTGCGCTAGAAATTGACGAAATGTTAGTAGATCTAGTCCCATCATGCGTACTTGTGGTATATCTTTCAAAACTTGAAGCTGATTAGCGATGCTATTTGCTACTGTCGTGTCGTTAAGTATTAATTCTTTTGCGCTAATGCCAGGCTCTTGCTTCCAGAAGAAACTGACGTCGTCCACAAGACCATCCAGCTCGTCGTGTTTAACAGAACGTTGATCTTTGCATTTTGCATACTGCAAAAGGTGTTGAAACCAAAACTCGTTAGCATAATTGTGCAAGCCGTGAAAGCCTCTCAAGACTCGAACCCTTCGAGCATTTTCTGTGACGCGAGAATCAAGGAAACACATTGTCGACCTCATATAATTCATGCAAGCAAACGCAAGATTATATTGAGCCCCAGAGTAATAAATAAAAGGCCCGCTTGCTTCTCTTAATATGTATCTGTGGAGCATTAGCAAATTTGGAAGAACACAACAGTGATTTGCAACAAACTCTTTCGCAGAAAAATGTACGAAGTCAATTGTATTATCCGGATTACGTTCAATGAGCGGGCTACACAAATTCAGGAATCTGTCATCCAGTAATTTCGTTCTCTCGTTCAGCTCCATATTTATAGTATGGAGGACGATTCCATCTTGGATTTCATGCACTTTCATCAATCGAAACGAACAAGCAACAAATTCTAATATTCGAATCGCTTTCTTCGAGGTGTCTGCGTCCATTTCTTTGAGAATCCGGTCCAGAATGCGACCATATCTGTTTCCGTCAGAAAGGTTCTGTTTATAGAGCATATACTTACACTTGATCGAGACCTTCCGGCAATCTTTGCATTGCCTCCATGAGTTCAAATTGGTTCGCACAATTCTCGATACTTCTGAGCATGAGCCGGGCCCATAAGAACATTCCTTTCGATTCTCAGCTTCGGTCAAATTGAGGGTGAGTTTTCGTCTCACCATTCGATTGTTCTACAATACGGCGTTGGACCTTGTTGATCAATTCTTCTCCGAAATACGTTCGAATATCGTTTAGGCTAGAGTAAACGAACTTCTTAATGTCCTTCTTAACATCTTCATGGTGATCCCTTAAAGATATTGTTGGCTTGGCAGACAAATATTTCTCAAATTGTTGACCTTCTCTGCCGGAGATTAAGACTCTGCATTGACTATTCTCAACCTTCGTGAGATTGATCAACTCGGTCAATATCTTGACTTGTTCGGACTCTAGATACTCATCCAGGCCGTCAATGATAATGCGCACAGATGGTATTGTTCTGAGGAGCTCCGGTAGTAATTTCTTGAGTCTAGGTATCGCTGGTGCAAGCCCTTTATTTGCATAATTTTCAAAGACAAACGCTGCAAGGTCTCGATTGCTTTCGAGCAATTGAGCTGCGATACTTCGCAGTATCTCTCCTCGAAGATCTTTACCTGTTGTATTGCTATTGCAAATGTAATAGGCAGTAGTGGATCCGCTTTGTTCTTGCATCTGTTGTACAATATAGGTGCTCAAGATTGTTTTGCCTGTGATCCATTAACATGCGTTCAAGCTGAGGAGTCACTGACATTACCGGCTCCAGGAATGCCTTTGATCCAAAGGACTGGCTCCCCAAGCGCGTCATCTTTCCAATTCTGGAAGAGCTGGTTCCCAAAAATCCATTCGCATGTTCCTTCGTGTCGCTTCTCGCCAAGCGTTGTGAGTTCGTCCTCACGAATATCATTTGTTACTTTCAGCCACGAAATAGAGTCATGAAACCAATGGTCTCTAGTGGATTTCTCTTGGCGCCTGACATCTTCTTCGCTCTTTGACCTCCAGTCCTCTACTTCAAATAAGTCGAAGATAGTCGACTGTACCAAGATTTTCCGGTACTGAGCCAATTTCTTCAGGATGCCATTGAAACGGAATTGGAAGCCTTTCCATAGTGAATCAAAGAAAAGATTCCATGCCCGTCGTCGGAAGAAACTGTACATTATACGATGAAATTCGAGAATGTCCTTGTAGACTAGACTGAGAATGATTTGAAAATTCTCGTCATTAGCAAAACGGTGACCTTTTTCCAAGAACTCAGGTATAGCCTCTCCAATTTGCCTGTAAGCATCGATCAACGTGTCGAAAGCATGTCTATAATGGGCGGCAAGCTATCAATTAGCTGGGTTTTGCGGAGTCACGTGATAACATATACCTGAAGCGACAGCTTGATGGGAGCCTTCGCAGACATTAGCTAGAGAAGGCATCATGGTATACGAAAACTAACCCAGAGCCAAGGAAGATATGGTTTGGCGCTGCAAATGATCTCGAGCGCAGTTGAGTATCTTTCCAAGGCTTTCAAGAATGGCTCAATACGTCGCATGTTTTGGAGGGACCTGCTTTGGCTCTGGGCATCTTGGATATCCTTAGCTACTTTCCAAACGTCTGTGATCGCCGTAGTCTCGCAGGCTGTTGCATCGTTCGTGGTCAAGGTCTGCTTCAGGTCCTCAATGGCGGTCTCAAACCTGTTGGTTGCATCTGTTGAGATCATGGCAAGTTGTCTGTAATCGAATACAACGAAAGGCAGTCAATGAAAGATTATTTGAGCTTGGCATATGAGTGGTAGGAGGCACTAGGCGATTCCATGGATGCTTGTCGAAGAGAAGGTTTGCTATCAGCCTCAGCCTCGAGTCGCCGTTACTGCCTGAGGTTTTAAGGTTAACACGTGAGCTACCGTGGGGCAGAACGCGTTTTAAAGCAAAAGCTCCGGATATCTCGCATGCCTTTTAAATAGAAGGAGTTGTCGACGTTCTTACTATAGAACTTGTGGTCGTGGCGTAGGAAAGGCTACCAATTTTCTTACTGAACGCTGAGAGCAGCGTTGTGGAGAGCAAATATGGTCACGTGAAGCATTAGCGTGAAGTTATTGATTATCCTCTTGCTCGCTCCTACCACTAAAGTGAACGAAGCATCATCTGCATATTTTTCCGGCTGTCTATGAGCCCCCTCTCTACAGCGTTCTAAATAGATAGATAATTAGTGCCGAACAGTAGCAAAGCTGTCCGGCTGAGCTCTGTTGTGTTCATCCATTTATTAGAACTGGAATAGTCCAAATCGACTATCTACCCAAACTAGGTATATAATTAGGGCCAAATCGGAACTGTCTACCTATAGGGATTACTGAATGTCCATTGCATCGTGCGAGAGAAAAGGGTAGCGTGGCTGTTTCGGGAAATAAGCAAGCTCCGGAAGGAACTTTGCCGATGTCACCTACGCGTTGAGCTTGGGCTTTCGACAACAGGTGTGGCTCGAGTCCGCTGGTTGCGCTTCAACTCGAAGTTCAAGAAAGAGGCAGCCAGCTCTCCAGTCAAAGTCAAGACGCCAAACAAAGCACCACCCACCCCATCTAACAAGACGAAGGGGAAGAGCAATGACTCTTCAGCGAAGAAACGCAAGTCAGACATCAGTGATGATGATGATGATGAAGAGGCTAGGATCCAGAGCTTGAGCGCGGCATCAAGAGTGAGGGGGGTGGAGGTGGAGACGCTGGCTTGATGGAAGCGTTCCAGACACCGACCAGGCGACTACCTGCTCGACGCGCTAGGGTGACGAACTTCACGAAACTGGCTTCTGATTGAGAGGAGGATGAAAAGAACGAGGACTGTTTCCAGGGTTCTGGCAATGGCGGCAGCGGTACTGCGAAGGAGGAGTCTGACGTGGCAAGTCCTTTCGACGACGAGGCTTAAGAAGTGAGGTTAGAAGGGTGTATACCGCTGCACGATGACTGGAAATTTGTAGCTGCGAGTGAGCTGGCATGCGGAGACTCGAGATGAGAACAAAGTGTATTTGTTGTTCAAATCTTTGTGCGTATGCTTAGACATCTGCCTGGAAAAAAGCAAGTACTTTCCCGCTGCTACCACTTGTCCGAGCGTTGCAATATCCGAAGATGTGAACATCAATCACTCGATCACGCATTTGGATTGGAAGAAAGCTTCAAAAATGTCACATTTGCAAAGCCCTCATGACAGAGATCTCTGGGACGCAGAATGGCGGACTCGAGCAGGGAATATTAGTGGCTAAATAGACTTCAGCAAACTAAATATCGAGGAAAGTCATCTGAGCATTGCAGTTTGAGGTATTTCAACCACTTGGCCTCCCAATCTCATGTGCATAATTCTCACACGCACCATTGACGAGCGCCAAAGACGCAATGTCGCCAGCTATTAGTTTCACAGAAGCAGACCAGGAGCTCATGGTCGCGATCATCAAGCAGATGGGAATCGGCAGGATTGATCGAAAAAAGCTTCAACGCGACCTGGGCCTTGCCAGCATCGGCACAGCTGATGCACGTTTGTCGCGATTCAAAGCTAAAGTCGCCAAAGCTGGAGGCAAAGCCCCACCGAGTCCTAACAAAGCCAAACAAGCATCGCCCAAAAAACGCAAACTAGAGTCGAATGGCGCAGGAGACATAAAAGCCGAGTCTGAAGATCCCGATTCTTAGTTCAGAGATATAGTATCCGGCGCTCCGACTTGCAAAATACCTAAACGAAAGGCCAGGGTGGTATCATTCAAGGAAGAGGGGGTTGATGAGGCATCTGAAGAATCTGAACGCATGATGGCTGTCTGGGAAGACGAGGATTGAGGGTATGAGACCTCGCTCGGGGATCTATGCAGGTGATGATTGCGGAATCGTGCAGCCGAAAATTATGATAAGTCTGTTAAGTTGTTTGCTTTTGAAGCTGCGGGGAGGTAGGACGAGATGCGGGGCATTGTGGAAGTCTGTGCATAATCTCCGAGCTCTTGAATTCGTGAACTTTATGCGTCACGTTCAAACAATTTTGGGGTGTTTCTTTATGAAACTTAGAGGAACGAAGAAAGTTGAAGTTCTCAAACAATACTTGAAGTCATGGTTTCCAGAAATGTGAGTTTCATCCAAGAAGAGCAATGATAGAGCGACTAGCTTTCCAGAATTCTCTAGAGTCACATGCTCTTATGAACGGGAGTGTGAACTGCACATAAGCAAACGAAAAAGAAAAGAACCCTGTGGAAGCAAGTTTCCGCATATAATCGGCCAGTCTCTCCCAGTCTCCCGGTCTAATTCAGGCTTGCGACAACTACGTCTCATACCTCGTCACCTCGCATATTCCAATCTAACTCGAATCTGACTTCACCGCACCCACTCCTCACACAGGGCCCATTTCATACTACAAGAAATCCACTCTCAAATAACGATGGCTTCAAAAGACGAAAAACTCTGCATGGCCGTCATCAGAAACTCGACCGTCACCAACATCAACTGGGATTGCGTCGCAAAAGACTTGGGCGTAGGTACAGCGAACACAGCAAACTGCCAATGGCGACGCTTCAAGAAGGCGAAATTCAACGACGCCGCCCAACCGACGAAATCTGCCAAGACGAACGGAAGCAAGAAACGACCGATTAATGAGATGAGTGATGGCGAGGAGGGAACGGTCATTCGAAAGCAGTCTGAGAAGAAGAAGAAGAAGAAAGGACGGGGAAGAAAGGTGAAGATGGAAACCCTAGAGTCGGATAGTGAGGAGAATGAGTTTGGTGAGGAGGAATGGGGTGACGAGGCTTGAAGTGCTGCTTCTGTTATTTGCGCAAAGATTCCTATGGGGAGGAGAAAGTCAATCGCCAGGATATTCTCGACATGTTGGTCTTGCTCTCGAGTTCGTGTCTTCGGCCATGATATGCGAAGTGAAATGAAGCCGTGTTCGCTGATATTTAACGTTGCGTTCTAGTCTGGAGAACCAACTAAGCCCAGATCGGGACAATTCCCCACTTCACCCCGCCATCGAAATTCCTCTCCACTTCTCTCCTCTCTTCCTCCCTCCCCAGCATAATCCCCACTCCCTCTCTTCATATTACACAATGGCCAAAAGGCTCCTCGTCATCGTCGGCATAACCGGGAACCAAGGCGGTTCCGTGGCCTCCGCCTTCCTCTCCTCCCCGCACTACCGCATCCGCGGCCTAACACGGAACCCCTCCTCCCCCGCCGCACAACACCTCTCGTCACAAGGGGTAGAGATTGTAGCCGCTGATCTGGATGATCCCACTTCACTGGAAAGGGCTTTTGAGGGGGCGAATTTGATCTTCTCGGTGACGAATTATTGGGAGCCATTTTTCAGGCCGGATTGCAGGGCCAAGGCGGAGGAGAAGGGGATTAGTTGTCGGGAGTTTGCTTATCGGGTTGAGTATCGTGAGTCTTGAATCTTCTTCGTGGTGGTAAACGGATGTCTTATCAATGGGTGATATTATGGATTTTTGCTCTGAGGTCCTCAGGATTTTCGAAATAACGCTGACTTGTTAATATGTAGGACAAGGAAAGAACATAGCAGATGCCGCGGCGAAGGTTGCAACAAGCTTGGATGGGAATGGATTCATTGCCAGCACATTAAGTCACGCCGGGAAATGCAGCAAAGGACAGTACAAAGAACTGTACCACTTCGACGCCAAAGCAGACATCTTTCCCGATTACGTCGTGAGTTCTCTTCTCATCTTCTCCAACATCGGACTCACACATGAGACACAATCAGAGACAAAAAAACTAATTTGAGGCCGTTAGAATGAGAAACACCCCGAGCTCGCCAAGAAAATGAGCTGTGTCCAAACAGGCTATTTCACAAGCAGCTACAAGCTCGCACCAAAAGCATACTTCAACAAGGTAATCCCACGCACCCCATCTCATCCCCACACACAACCATAACGACTACCCTTCGCTAAATCCACCCAGCTCCCAGACGGAACCTTCCAAATGTCCTTCCCCACCTCCCCCACCAAACCCGTCCCCCATCTCTCCGTCAACACCGATACAGGACCTTTCATACACGCCGTATCTCAAATGCCGCCTAGAAAATCTTACAGTAAGTTCAATCTACGTCTCATCTCATCTATGACGCATTACGTTCATTCCTTGCACAACTCCCCCATCAATACGCCTTTCCCCCTCCCTCCGCCCACTCACACCCACACACTAACCCCCCACCCTACCCCCAGTCTGCGCAGGCACCACCTGTTCCTGGAGCGACTACATGACCCTCTGGTCCTCCATCACCGGCCAAACCGCCACGTATCAACAATGCAGCCTGCAACAATTCATCGACGCGAACCCAGATCGGGAGTTTGGGCGAGAGGCGGGCGATATGTTTGTGTATTCGAGTGAGCCAGGGTATGATGGTGGGGATGGAGCGTTGTTGGGGTGGGAGGACCTGAGGAAGGCGGGGGTGGAGGTTAAGATGACGAGTTTGAGAGAGTGGATGGAGGGGGAGGACTGGAGTTCTGTTCTCTCTCAGTGATGTGATGGTGACGATGTTGACAGGTAATACCAACACATAGAACGTGATTGCGAGACTAGGTTTGAGATTTGATTTTGATTTTGAATTTTGGTGGCATAGAGCTAAGAATCGGGTTTCCTCCCATACATAAATCTATACACCGTATATAAATGCAAACTCTTATTATTAAACTCCTGTTTGATCATCTCGAACGTGACTTTTGCTTGGTCAGCCGAATAGTTCAGTACCCGGGTATAAAGAGCCATGGAATGTGCTTCGACGGATTCATTCATATGCCAGCGTTCATAGCGACCGAGTTCTTTCAGCACTGGATCACGAGTCCACGGACCTAGCGGAACCTATTCGCACAAAAAACAGTCAGCGGTAATTCGGTCTCTTTTGCAATAATAAAGGTAGGGAGGGTATATCAAGACCGGGAAGGGGAATGAACGAACCCGAACAACCTTCTCCTGCACATCCTCAAAGCCCGCCTCTTCCATCCACGCTTTCTGCAAATCCGCCACGTTTAACTGTTTCCCAAAAACCTTCGTCGCGCGATCCACTGTCTCGCACCACTCCCTCGTCCACGGCGCCTTTTCCATCTCCGGATCATCATCGCTATACACCCACGCATTGTACTCCTGGACCTCCAGATACGCTCCCGGCTTCAAATTACGATACACCTGTCGATACAACTTGCTCCAATCGCCTGTACTGCCACATAGAGAGCGCCAGTGTATAAAGTCGAATTTCCCGATCTCGGGAAACTCCCACTCTTGCTCGAAATCATCGACGTAGAACTTCACGTTCGGGGGTACGAAACCGGGCTGGATGGGAGATAGGTCTGTGCCGTAGACGATGGCGCCGGGGAACTCGTCAGCGAATTCGATGGCCCAGATGCCGGTTCCGGTGCCGATGTCGAGAACGGTTTGTGGGTTCTTGATGGGGGCGCTGTAGAGCTCGCCGCCGAGACAGAGCCGGTAGATGTGGTGTTGGAGATCGAGGCGGGCTTGCTCTTCTTCGTCGTTTGGAAGGACTGCCGCCTTGTTAGCATAGTAAAAAGCTGTTTCTTAAGAGAAAGCTCCGGAGCTGGGAGTTGCCTCCAAGAGTTCAAACATAGAGACAAACGGCAAGATAGCTTCTGAATATCTCCCGAGCTCCGAGCTCTCATTAAAAGAAAATAGCAAATTAGTAAGAGAATAAGCTTACCGTATTCGCCTTCTTTGTAGGCGTGGTATCGCCGGCCATTTTCGTACTGGTAGTTGGTTATGGAGGAGGCGAGGGTGGCGCTGCTGGAGGTCACGGAGGAGCCATAGGCCGAGTCGGTGTCTTCGAAGTCGCCCTGGTCATAGTAAGATGATGTTTCGGAGAGGGTTTTGGTAGAGGGTAGAAGGTACCTGGTCGTCTATCTGAAGTGGTTGGTCCTGGTGTTGAGGCTCTTCAGTAGCAGTGGCTGACAAGGGTGGGGAAGAACGAGGTTCGGACATCCTGGGATGATGGCTTACAGTCCAGTCTCGGTATGTTGTCCGATGCAGGTACTGTGATGTGCTTTCTGCCTAATTCCTGTTTCGAGGACGTCTCGTGGGGGAGCAGATGTAAGTAAGACTCATGCGTAGCTGAAGGTTGTCCTCGAAGCCGCGGTTTCTGCTGACAGCAGTCAGCAATTGTCAGATGTCTCTTCCCCTCACGACTGCGGAAGCATACAACCATGCACCAGTATCAGGGTCGAATCGCTAGGATAGGATGGAGGTTCTAGAAAGCCATGTGGTTTCTTATGCAGGGCATGTCGATCGAATTAAGGTTGCTCCAGCCCCACACCGATGCTGAACATTATTTCCGATTTGAAGCTATCTAGACCAGACCCACTTTTAGCTGGTTTAGTGTGAACCTAGCTAGCATCATCAATATCTCCTCTCCACTACTTTACTCCTTTTATTTCATCGCCTTAGACATTCATTCGATTGAACGAGGATTAACAATATCAAGTGCTAGTCGGAGATCATCGTGTCATTGAGTCAAATGACGTTCGATCGCTTTGCTGTTCTAAATTGACCTCTCTCGGGAACCGACCCCACCCCACGTGGACAGAGCTCCCGCCGAACTCTTGGGGTGCACTTTAAATCCATTTATTGAGTTTCGAGTTCACGTTGAAGACGATTATGACTTGTATCCAACCCAGAACTTCTTCTAGCACTTCCCCTAACGTTCATGCACTTGAGTATGGAACAGTTTCCCTCATGAAGCATTTTTTCACCGGTTTCTTATGCGCGCATAAAAGGTTATTCTCAAGCTGAGCGAAGAACTCTTTATAGAATCAATATCGTTTCTCGTCTGCTGCTGTTAAGATCTTGTCCCTATCAACTTTCCTTCGTCGCTTCACACCTTCAGAGCCAGAACAAGGACTCAGACGTCCATATTCTCCCCATAAAGCCTATCCCTGGTACGATAACTATCCTCTTCACAATCATCAAATGGATGTCCAACAAGATAGACACCATCCATCCCCACACTTCAACCACCCACCCTTTGCTGTCATTGATTGGTATTTGGTTCTTCTTCTCTCAATGCCACTCAATTACAAACTCGCAGAAGGCTTTGTATCCTCTTCTCCTTCTTGCCTGAGCGCCTTACCCGCGTGCTTTCAAGCTTGACGGCAAAACCTTACCTTCATGGTCTCAGAGTATGTGTTGATCGATATCGTCGTGAAAAGAATATCGTTTTGTACAGATCGTGACAGGAATCCGTGAACAATTTATTTAAAGGCGAACTGCATCAACTACTACGGCATATTGACGGAGAGGTGAGTCATTATAGTGTGTGAATGAAAGGTGATTAGACTTTCGCAGCAATGCAATTGCCCACAAGTTCATGTTACACACAAACTACCTACCTATCTAAAGTATAGTATACTAACTAATTGTAGGATATGCGTTCACATCACCACTCTTTGGATAAAGGCTCCTTTTCTATTCTAAACTTCCTTGAAAAAAAGTTTCCAAACTACATCTACCTACCTTCGGTATGGTCTGCAATATTATCTTTCTTTAAGGTTAAGCTTTGCTTGGCTTGGATGTTGATTATGAAAGGAAAGGAAAGGAAAGTATTTCACACCTCTCACTTCAACACATCGCTCATAAACCCCCCTTAAAACATCCATGCCATAAAATTATAGATGTAAATATCTCGGATTGAATCCACCGCTATTATAATATAAACATATATCTCCCACACCTCTCTCACATCTCCCCATGAATTCCCTAAAATATCGCAGCACGAGCATTCTCATCCTCCCAGCCCTAGCTCACTACACCCTTAACATAAGAAAAAATAGATGCAAGACATCATGAGTCCGAGATTACTCTCAGGTCCGTATGTGACGCAAGCACCGGGTCCCCCCCATATGATAATTTGAATACCGGGCGCTGAAGTCATTTGAATCTGACAAAGAGTCTGGGAGGTCAACTTCGATTGCCCATGGGAATTCGGAGTCAACGCTTGAGTGGGCTATTGCTTGTGTTAATACATTTCTCGTACTTGAAACTTTTGATTTTTGATTTTTGACTTTGGGTAGTGAGGGGAGGGAGGGAGGAAGGAGGAAGGGAGAAACGTACTTCCAAGCTGACCCCACTGCTCGCCAAACTCGTTGCACGCATGGTCGAACACTTGATAGCCGGCATTGTACGTTTGACCGTTGATGTGGAAGAGCGTGTTGCCTCAGGTGGTGACGCGGATCGAGCATTCGCCGGACCAGTTGACGCGGATGCAGGATATTTCATACGTGTCGTTGTCGACGGGGTAATCTGCTAGTGTGAGGGTGAGGAGGGTGGAGAGGATGAAGAGGAGGAGGGTGGGTTTGCTGTGAATGATGACCATGTTGATGAGGTAGCTGTGGTAGAGGCATGGGGGTGTTGTTCTGGTGTTGATGGGATAGGTAGTTGGGGAAGTGGAGATAAGTTGTTGTTGATGTGAATGGTTTATTTTGTGTTGCTTAATAGAAGGTTAAGCTTAGATGGTAGTTGTAGATGAAGGATGTAGAAGGTAATCAAAGGTGGTTGTGGTCTTTGAATAGTTGAAGGAAATCGTAGACGATTGTAGGCGATGAGGGCAGTTTCCGGTTATGGAATCTCATTGTGGACTATTGGAGAAATGGGATCATCTGTGTGAATCACAAGGGCAAGACTGTCTGAATTCACTACGGAGTAGGTCTGCTGACAAAATCGTATAGAAAGAGTTAAAGACTGACTGTAAGAGAAGGAGCCCTCAGGCTAGATAGAAACCCATATACCTAGTTAGTAGTAAGCCTTTAATCTACATCTTTTGCCACCAATACGCGAAACCGTCCGTCTAGGACTCGCTCTGACACTAACTGCTTGCAGAACCTTTCATTCTCTTCTTGCAACTATGCTATAGCAACTTAGCCGCTTGCAATTTGTGTATTTATTGAAGTATAAGTTAATAAGAACTAGTCGAAGAAGGAAATGAATGAAAAAAGTAAAGCAATACCATCAAATGAACGAGTAGTACAACTGATTTAGGAAAAAAGCACGTGACTATGCTAGGATGATATCCGGATGTGCTGCACCTATCTTTCGTCTTTCCCTCTTTATAAGAAGAAATCCCTTCGTAAGGGATATAGAATTCCTATTTCTTCTCACAACGAGTCAATATTTGAGCTCCTATCTTCGAGGAATGAAAAGACATCCCTGCGTCCAGAACTATGCTGAGCGCTGCGACTTTGAGGCCGGGACTACGTCTGCTGGAGGTAGAGTCACGATTCCTTTGAAGTCACGCGAGAGGGGAAGGTCAGTACAGAAGAGACGAAATTTCCTACAGACTTTATTTTTGTTGTTGTGAGATGTCAAGTCTCGTCAGGAGTCTGAATGACAGAACTTAGGCTTTACCCCTTTGGGGCAAGCCCTGAACTCGGCCCTGAAATATCCTCACGACCATAATCCCTCGTTTCTTCTCATCATTCCTGCACCAGTGTGCAATGCAATGCAGACTTTTATCTTCATAAGTTTGTTCATTCTCTACCTTCAAGAATTGCACTCGAGATAGTATTCTTAGATCAATGCCTCGATGTTGAATGAGGTGTCTTGGATAAGTTAGAACATCGTGGTTTTTAGTGTGAACAGCAATTTGTTTCTCGCCTTCTGCATCCCAGTGTTTGGAGAAGATCAATTTCTGCAGCCTTGCAAGTTGTCCTTTTTGAGAGCATGAGTGGTACGGTCTATTTGCGAGGTGGTATTGATGCAGTTGAGCTTCTTTCGATGTATTTTCGCCCGAGCTCAAAGTTTTGTGAAGCTGACCTCCCTCTCCGTCGTTCATGTCAAGACGCGTTTCCTTTCCGTTCTTACCATAGCACTAGCTGCGACTGCCATCCATGGGCGCTGCTTGGCCAGCATAGACGGCTCCTCGTCTGATACTGATATCCATAATGTTAAAGAAACTCCAGTACTCGAGGCCGAGATCAGAGCTCTCTCACCTCGAATCCACGATAGAAGTATCGCTATCAAAACATGTCCATCTATTTGGACCTCTATCATCAAAACTTTGATCACCCTCATTACAAACCACACAGTGAAGCCAGTACAGTGTAATGAAAATTCCCGCGTTGGACGGCATAAAATACGAACAATATCAGAAGACAAGAAATGAGAAATCTGCAATTGATGTGTGTGGCATTGATCTCAAGACTCCATCCAAGTTGATAGGCTAGGTACTCAGGGGACCTAGGTAGCATATGTACATTCACATGATAGATGATAGATGACAATACGCCAAGAGCAAGAACCTCATCTGCCAAGCTGCCAAGCTCCCAAGACCTTTTCCAAGACCTCCTTGCTTCAAAGTCTATTCTCCATTCTCCGTACGAGCCGTGATAGGCCCGTTTCACCTCGCCTCATACCAAGAACAATCAATCAATCCCCATATTATTCTTGAGGGAATGCCGTGCCATGCCATGCCATCGCATTAAAAATTTCCTCCCAAGATGAGTCAACGTCTCCTGCCAGTGTATGCCAAGCCTTGGGATATTGTTTCCAAGCCTCGTATCATCTCAGTCGTGGTCTTATTCATGAAACATCATTTGTAATGCCATGTCACCGAAGTCGGCCTTCCCCGCTTTGCCATGTATCTCGTCGCATCCAATGTTGACAGTAGTGGAGAAATTTGATCAACATGTGATGATGACTCTTGCGTAGGTAAATTCGGGAGTAGTAGTGGCATTCGGACGCTAAGGTAGTTGCACCTATCTGCTCGCAGATCATTCAGATAGGCAAAATTCGTAGCGCGTGGGGTATATATCGCCCAAAAAAAAAACTGTTGACCGGGTTTCGAAGAGTTCGCAATTAACTGGTTAGTTCGAGCACTACGATACGTGCGGTGAGATATCGCGCTGTGGGAGGTTATTAAGTCGCATCCACTACTGAATCGTCAGTTTCTCCTTCCTCGATACTTCAATTGACGAATCAACGTACCTCACAATCCTCTTCACGTCACTCACTCTCAAGTAAGGACGACAACCAGCGATACAGCCAGGGAGATAGCCAGCACAACACACAGGACGATGACTGCCCACATGAAAGTTTTGCTGCACAGGATGTCCCTCTTTCTCCTACACTCGACCAACGGCATTGGAAGACCCTGCCCCTGACCCTCTTCGAGTTTGCGCTCCAAAGACACGCAGACGAGTGTCCGTTCGCTAGTCGGGCTGCCTGCCACCATACAACTCCGTGGAGATTCCTCGAGCGTATATACGTCTGACATCTCTCCCTCCCTTTCCTTCCTTCCTCCTTCTTTCGAAGAAATCTAATCGTCCGCAGCAGAGGGTTTGGTTTTCTGCGACGGCCTCGCCTATCGTAGGGTTAAGGTTAAGGTTAAATCTTCCAGACTCCTATCCTATTCTATCCTTCGATATAGGCAAATATGTTCAAAGGGATTTTGTGCAACGACGCTCGATCACATCACAGATCAAATAGGATCACGAAAACAATTATTTTCGAGGGAGGAAGACGACTGCCCTTTTGTGCTCCCGCCCAGAACTCTCTTTTGTCATCGTGTTCTTACCCGGGTTCTTGGCAAGCCTTGGAAATGAGCTGCGTGGGCCGGTGAGGGATGAGAAATGCCACGGAAACTTGAGACATCTGGTGTTGTCGTGAGCTTGGCGTTGATAGCTGGAGCCTTGGCGATGCTGGGCATTCTTCGTGGCATTTATGGGAAGCCTGGCTTTGGAGGTGTGGATTTTGGAAGGATAAGGAGGAGGTGATGGTGGGAGTAGCGAGTAGAGAGTGTTCGGTGCTGCACCTGAGCCTCGGCGGTGTTTCATGTCTCGATACAGTTTGGTCATGTCACGTGATAAGTGCCATTTCGGACTTGGAAGGGAAGCTGATTTGAGGATGACGTTGCGACCGATTAATGTGGAATTTAGTGATATCATTCCTTGCTCTATTTCTAATTCCTGAAGCGAATGTCTCAATGAGTACCGGGAATGTTACCTGTCGGTAGCCCCTGAAATATCAGGTGACTTCAACCCTAGTATCATCGACTTTTTGCTGCACATCCTCTAAGTGCACGCGCAGCATATGCCGGGCACATGGTTTGAGCTTGAATCTTATACTTAAACTTGCTCCTTCCCAGTATAATAATTCTGTAGAATACTGAAAAGTAATCGAAAGAAAAGGCAATGAGAGCCCAACTATCCGTACGATCTTGAAAAGTGAACATAGATTATGAGAAGAACTTCGTATACCATACTTTCGTTCTTCAATACACAGCTTGCAATGTGAGTTCCATTTGACTGTAGCCAACATTAGAGAAGCCAATGCCACCGACCGCAGAAAGTAGCAGATCAAAACTTGCCAGTTCGAAGTCTAGTATACCGAAAGTTTAGCATTAGAATATGCATAGCGAGACAAGCGTAACAGAAAGTTAGGTACCTCATATCTAGCTTTATCTCTTACGATATTGATCTTGGAACTTTGTAAGCTAGATATAAAAAAATACTCTTTCATTGAACGAGTTGTAGCCTTCAACGTTGTTCGATAGTAAACTCTTCTGAATTCTGACATCTTAATCGAGCCATCGATCCATTTCGGCCATTAAATGCAGAAAGAAAGGATGCGGTAAAGTCGAAAAGTATGTTTGTTATTACAAAGAGTAACGAAGAGGTTGAATTGAGCGGGACTACTACCACTGTTCGTTGCAAAAATGTTGAGACTCCAACCTTTAAAGAGAGACCCAACGAAACACAACTTGATCAATTCCTACCTTTGAACCATTGAACTAGTTCAACGCCTTGCTAACATTAATTTAATTGACAACCCCAACCCAACCCCAACCACAACTTCCCACTCACATCTACCCAGTCAAAAGCCTAGCATTCTCACCTTGCTATCACCACTATCTGCATCCCATCAACCACATCATTCTAGACGAGATCGAAAACGTATTACCAAACGTTTGTTCGAAACAAAAGGCCAACGGCAAGATAAACACCTGCATAAGACTTTTGATACAGGATACAGCGCTAGCGCAAAGGAATGTCATTTCTCATCTCAGTAGATACAGAAGATCCCCACTTTTCACCCCAAATGTACAGTACATGCTCCGCTCCACAACCCAATGAAATAGCCGCTGTTTTGGAAAGAAAAGAGTATCTTCTGCCACCTCCTTCCATCTGTACAAGCACTCCAAGCTCAATTCCCTTTCACCGATCGCTCAAATGGTTCTCGATATGATCCTCTCGGAACAGTAATGAATGATTCAAACACGGAACTTCGCACTAACAAGAGCACGCTTAGCGGCAGTAGCTGTAGCGTTCGCAGCAGCGGAAGCGCCACCGGCAATCTGCAACGCCATAACACCACCAAATGGACCAGCAGCCGACGGGTTGACAATCTTAACCAGACAGACACCGCTTTGACCTGCGACTGTGCCAGTGCAGGTAGTACCGGCAGGCACCGTCGCTGCAAACGGGTAATCCTCATTAACATTCGCCGCTCTCTTCATGATACCCATCTTTACAAGCATCCGTGGAATGAAGCGCCTTTGCTTCGGTGCTGCGATATTACCATTCTTGCCAGGCACCTGCTGTGTGACAGCGAGTTGGGTTCCTGTGGAGAAGGCGCCTGTTCCTGTGGTGTCGAGCACGGCGGTGTATGGTCCTGCGCCGTCGGTCGTCACGATGTGCATAGTGCCGGAGATGGAGCCGCCTGAGCTGCTAACTTGGGCGACGGTTGAGCCGGATTGGGCGATCACGGCGGACATGCCGGCGAGGGTATTAGGGCCGGCTTTGGTCTTGCCTAAACCATCGGTCATGGCGGCTTTGCTGTTGAAGACGGTCGTGTCGACTTCGGTTTCTTTGTTGGTTCCGGCGCCTGGGATGATGCCTCCTTGGATGCCGAGTCCGGTGGTGTTTCCGCCTGCGTCACCAGTCTGGAGGGGTGGTTAGATGGGTTGAGATGCGTAGAAGGGGAAGGGGGCTTACCATGACTGCGATCTTGCCGTGGGCAACGACTAATGGAGATGCTGCAAGAGCAAGGATGAAGAGCTTGGAGAACATGCTGATGGTTGGGAGATTTTTGAGATAGAAACTAAAATTGATTGTAATAAAGATTGAAAGTTGAGAGCGGTCACGAGTCAATCGTAAGCGGCTGAAGAAGTGAAGTAAATTGGATGAAAGTGAAGTAAACTGAAGAACTGTTGATCGCTGATGCTGTTCAAAGGGAGGGACTTTGAGTAGCTTTAATACTTTTCTAGTCCATACTGTCTAGGTACAGAGTTCACGATGTTTCGGCTATCAACATGGAACTAGTCCACATCTACAGCCATCACAGAAAATCATAAACGTGCCAAGAACGCTATGAGGTTCCTCATTGAGGCGATACCCATGCGATTAGTCGCAAGCCGCTGCAATGGCACGGGTAGTCGGCGACTGAGGGGTGAAGCTGGTCTCCGTTTGTGGCCCAAACATCAAGTCGCCTGTCAAAAAGGTGTTTCCAAAGGAGTAGACCTCGAGCTTAAACAAAGTTGTTTGACGCGAGTATCACTGGGTATCGCGAGGCAAAGTGGGGCATAGTATTTCAAATGCAGAGGAACATTATCGAAACGGAATGCGGAGAAGTATGGGTCTGCTAGAGGCTAGGTGTATGCTTGTTGAAGATCAATCAAATCAGATCAAGGTTGGAGATTGAAACTGATTTTCCTCGAGGATGTAGCCCCTTCGCAAGCCTCATGATAGCGCCTGGGCGAGGTAGAGTCCCAAACCGCCCCGGCCCTTGGTCTGTGCATGTTTCCAAGCGATACGAGGACCTTTCTCAAGGCCACCAATCGAGTGACCTCTTTCAGTCGCCAGGTAGTTTTATGTCCGAAACGTTTGGCTGACTCTCGCAAAGAGGCGCGGGGAACAGTTGGAGCAGACTTCAAGGTCGAAGATACAAGCAAGGTAAATATTTAGTAATGTCAATTGTGAGTCTAAAGCACTTGCAGGACTAAAATAGACATTGCAGGATATCATATACCAATCTAAACAGGACACACTGTTCAATCAATGAAATTAATAGCATCGATGGCAGTGGAATTAAGCATCACCGACCAAAATGACAATCGCCGTTGCCGCTGGGCTGACGGGCGTTTACCCACTGTTTCTCACGCGAACGTCAATCGACTGGCGACTGAACCAGGGTATTCGGTACATGCAACGGGATCTGATACTGGGGATCCATGTGTCGATTACTCTTGCGCCTCGAGCCTCTGCCAATCACTGGATTAACTCTAATGCGGCCGACTTTCTGTCGCACTGTCGCACTGTCGCAGGTCGCAAGAGAATCCTGTTTAGGGACTCGCCGTGTTTTGACTTCGACGAGGTCCCAACGTCAAACCTCCCGCGACCGCTGGGCGAACGTCCTTAGTGGAATTGCAAGCGACATCGATCGGGCGATCATGCGGCATTGAGGGAAGATCCGTAGAAACATCCCGCGATACTAGGAATTGCGAAAGCCGGTAGTGGTACGAGAGGAGGTGGCGGAGTGTTCGTGAGAAAAATGCCATGGAAGTTTCAGAAAGTCGGGATCCTAATCACGTGCCGTCCGACATGGAAGAATCCAGCCTAGTGCAGCAAAAAAGTTGTCTCATGAATCGGAGGTGTTGGGAGCCGATGCATGTTCTCCATTTTAGGTACGTTGATGCGAAGCTAACCCCCAATACCGATTGCATTGAGGAATGTTGACAGCGGTAACTTTCCTATCATAGTGTCTCGAAGAGGAAAGTGGTAGAAGCGTACACGCTTAGCTCAGCCTCATATGGTAGTTGCTGTCGAATACCAAGTAAGTCAGGATCTGTATCACCAGTTGCCAGTCTCTCTTATTCATAGTCTCCATCACTTCTCCCACCGCACTTGACCTTCTCGTTTGGGCCATCTCCCTAGAGATAATAAAGAGTTCCGAGTCTTCCTGTAGCAACTCGTTGAAGATGTGCCCATTTCTGTAGTCAGCGAATACACATGATTGCATCCTCGCCGAAGTGCGATGCTATCGAGCCATCTTCTTTCAACATACTTCCAATCCAGTTCCGCCCACCTTCAACTGTACGAGCACCAAACTTTACAACAATACACCCGCGAACCTTTGCTGCTGACCATAGGAGACCGGTTTCCTTCTCTTGATCTAATCTTGAGTACCTCCAGGCTTCTTGTTGAGAGACACCAAGTCTATCGTCCTTTTCCTTCCTGTCCTGAGACCGAAAGTCTCGCGCACCTATTCGAGGTAGAGCAGCGAACTCGGACATAAAGAGGGCGGCTAGAGCCTCCATCATCGGTCCTCGAAGCACCAGAGTCCCAAATATGCCCATACCCTGCATCTTCTTCCTCAAACCTTGAACTGTCGAGTCGACGGCCTCTCGTTCAATTATAACATTGTCCCTTAGCAGAAGACGTGCTTTCTTGTTTGGTTGTGGTGCTGACCAGACCTCATTTCGGCCACTCCAAGCACGCAGGTCCCAGTTTTCCCCACGGGCAGTTCGACCAGCAGACACCCAGTCTAAGAGGCAGAGACTTCCACCTTCGGCAACGTAGAACTTTTGAGACTGTTCATATACGCTTCCCTCGAAGGGTTGGACGGGATCAGGCAGCAGACAAACTGCAGCACCATCTTGAATAGTCACGTGCAGGCTCTGACGCGTAACAACCTGGCGGGTAGGCGATTTAAAGATCTTGGTATGTCCTTGAGTAACGATACTGACTTTGGAATTTGGCTTGACATCAATAGTGAGATTGACTTGATCCCCACCAACGAGTCCGCCACCATACGTAAGAAGGAAGACAAGGACGCTCTTCTGCGCAGCGGATGGTGATGGCGATATAAGCTTGAGCGGATATTGGAACGTGATCGTAGACAATGCTGAGATCTTCTGAGGTAGCAATTGCACAACGAGACGTCCTTCTCCGGGAGCAGAGGAAGACGGAGGAAACGGAGAGCTCATCGAGTTCTGCAGTGCCTCAACATTCTCGTAGAACCGAGGACCTCAAATATTGCAGAACCAACTTGTTCTAGACGAAATTTGTCCTGAGATATAGGGAGGACAGTGCTCGCAATTCATCTGATATGCTGATACTTAGCTGGAGATGTGGGGTGAAGTTTAGATCTGATAATAGCGCTTTTGCCTAAGGAGTCCACGCTAGGCCCATTTGATCCACCCACACGAGATCGCGACACCCTTCAAATCGCGATCGATCAACATCATCATTATTTTCAACGCGCCCAACAATCTGATTACCTCGTTCCCATCAATTTCTATGTCGCGTCAAATACATCAATGACTACTCGACGAACGCCGCTCATGGATATCTCCAACAACGACGTGACAAGCACTCCAGGCGCGACCGCAAGTAGGCGCAAGTCTGGACGCGCCGTGAAAGCTCCCGAAAAGTTTGTCCCAGATGTACCGTCTATACAACAAGGTCCTGCAAGCGCGAAGAGGAAACGGGGAGAAGAAGATGTTGAGAATGACGCGTCGGATATAGATGAGGAGGAAGAGATTGAGGAAGACGAAGAGGAGAGCGCTGCGGAGGAAGAACTGAAAGCGAGCAGGAGGAAACCTAACAAGGCGAAGAAACCAGCTGCAAAAAAGCCCAAAGTTAATGGCACAACATTGCATGAGGAGGCACTTCCTGTGAGGCTTCCTGCTCGACCAAAGAAGACGAAACGGGTTGCGATGGCGGACAAAGACGTAGGAGGACTATATGGTAAACGCGCCAATCCCCAAAACGAGGCAAAGCCATGCTAATTGCCTAATAGCTGATGTATATACAAGCGGCTTATCTCCTGACGATGTTGCGGGGCAATGGCTGAACAGATTGAAAGAGGATGGCCCTAACGCAATGGTTGAGCTTGTCAATTTCATACTGCGAAGCGCGGGTTGCACGATAGCGGTCACGCGGGATGATATAGACGATGTGGACAATGTCGAGGGCAGAGTCGCAGACTTACAAGAGGAATATCAGGCGGTCAGTTGACTTCCTTAATCTGGTATTGGCAAGATACTGATACCTTAACAGCAAAACATTGCCGATTATCCTCTCATCTCGAAAGCAAAAAGCAGTCATGTCTTTCGAGAGTCTCTTGTAAACTTCTTTGATAGCTTGCTCGAGGCGATACATAAATCCAAAATTCTGTACACGGAGACGGCGTTGATGGAAAATATTCATTCTTGGCTTATTGTTCTTTCCTCTTCTCCATCCCGACCTTTTCGTCATACCGCGACCGTCGCAGCACTTGCACTGACCAGCGCAATGTGTCGAGTGGCCAACAAGGAGATCGAGATTGCCGCACAGGTCCAGCGACAGCTTGAGGCCGAGAAAAAAAACAAACGATCAAACAAAGCGAGGATCTCCCAATTTCAGAGCAAAGTCGACGAGAACGAGCAGCAGAAAGCTGTTCTTGAGGAACGAGTCAAGGATTTTTTTGAGGGTGTCTACGTTCACAGATATCGCGACATAGATCCGAAAATCAGACTCGATTGCTGCGAAGCGCTAGGTGACTGGATCCTAACCTTGGACAGTGTGTTCTTCGAAGGACAATATCTGCGATATATGGGTTGGATGTTATCGGACACTCACGGGCCAATGCGACATGAAGTCATCAAACAATTGCAAGCCATCATGAAGGATCTCAACGCTGGCGGCATGCGACACTTCATCGAGCGATTTCGTCCTCGATTGGTGGAAATTGCAACTCGTGATTCAGAGTCTGAGGTAAGGGCATCGGCAGTTGAATTAATGGATTCGATCAGACAAGCTGGCATGTTGGAGCCAGATGATATCGACGTTATCGGCAAGCTGATTTTCGACTCCGAGCCAAAGGTCAGAAGGGCTGTAGTTCCGTTCTTCGCAGAGAACATCAACGACCTGTACGATGCAAAGGTCGAAGAATTAGGTGGTGAGGAGTTTCTCGAAGAGCATCTAGCTGTTGAAGACGAAGACGAGTTTGACACGCCTCGTGCTGAATGGATCAGGTTGAAGTGTCTAGCTGAAAGCTTGTTGAGCTATGACATCCAAGACCAGGATGAAATGCCGAGCCAAATTGATGCGGGTGATTTTTTGAATGTTTCTGGATCAGAGTCGAGATTCACTCTCGCAGCCCAAGCGCTTTACGAGAAAGTCCCAGCTCTCAAGAATTGGGAATTGCTTGCTGGCTATCTTCTCTTTGATCATACATCTGATTCTGCTGGTACAGACGCGGAACGAGATCTGAGAGAGAGTTTTAAGCCTGAGGAGAAAGAAGAACTCATACTCCTGGAAGTGCTCAACGCTGTGGTCAAATTGGGATTGTCAGAAGCCGAGGAAGCGGATAAGGAGAAGGCTAGGAAGAAGCACGTTCGACAGAATACTCACGAGGCAAAAGAGGCCGCTGCACGTCGTTTAGCTGGCCTTATCCCAAGACTGCTCAAGAAGTATGGAGCGGATCCAAAGACAGCCATTGTGGTTCTTCGGCTGGAGCATGTTCTGAATCTCAATGTCTTCCAAGAACTACGACAAGACTCCACTGTGTACGCCAAATTGTTAGACGAGATCAGTGCACAATTCAACAGCCATGCCGACAAAGGTGTTCTGAGTGAGGCTGGTGCCGCACTTCTTCACGCACGTGGTTACGAAGAGCTTGAGGAAGTTGCTGAAAACAAAGTCCAATCACTATGGGAAGACACCACGAGCATCCTCAGAAAAATCAACAAAGCTGGTGAGGTAGCCGCTCGTGGCACCCTCAACGTCAAAATCCTTACAGAGCTCTCTCACAACCTGGCCCGGTTAGAGCAGCTTGCGAGCATTTCGAGTTGTGTTGAAGCCCTTGAAACAGAGGCAGGCAAAGATTCAACGCTCCCTATCACCATCCTCCTCGACATAATTGCACGAGGCGTTTTCGAAGACTCGAATGATGAAGCTCGCGACAACCTTGAAGATGAAATTGTCCTATCTGCAATCCGTTCAGGCATGTTCTACTTCATGTGGAAAGTCCGTTCCTTGACAGAAGCTATAAATTCCGGCGAGGAGATATCAGATCTTGATATTGATCATCTGAAGGAGTGGCAGGACACCTTCATTACAAACATGGTCGCCACCTTCTCTTCTCGGTCTACCTTAGATACAGTTCGCCTTGTGGGTGCTGGCACATTCCTCGACTTGCACGCCCTCTTCGCAACCCTGAGACCTGCGAAGCAGTCCAAAACCAAGAATAGCCAGGTTGACGCAACTTCCTCGACCGACAATCCATACTTGCAGACCCTTGTCAAGGAGATTGAGTCTGACGTGCAGAAAGAACTGACTTCTATATTTGATGCATTAGAAAAGCAATTCGCCAAAAAATCGAAGAAAAAGCTCGAAGAACCAGGAGATGATGAAGCTCCTGAGGACCTCGAGTCAGAATCAGAAGACAATGATGAGGAGGATGTTACAGACAGTGAGCGACAAGCAGAGAGCTTAAGAGCCGAGCAACAGCTTTGTGAGCTCTCTGGCAAGCTTGTCCTTGCCATCCTCGCACAAGTGATAGATACTTCAGGTCCACTAAAGGGCAAACTTCGATCACGAGTTCAACGGAATCGACACCGCCTTGGTCCTAATTTCAAAGAAGTCGTCGCCTATCTAGATGAGCCGAAGGCCAAGAGCAAGAAGAGTGGTAGAAGCAAAGCACAATCAGCTGATGCTGAGAAGAAAGCGGCTGATGCCAAAAGTACCGAGCTGGTAGAAGAGGAAGACGACGAAGATGATCCGTTCGCGGATATCGAACCAGAAGAAGGCACAGTCGAAGATTTGCGCCGAAGAGAACTTCTAGATGAGGAGCCTGAAGGCGGAGGTGATGAGAACGGCGAGGAAGAAGGTGGTGGTGACGACGAAGAGGACGACGTGATGGGAGATTAGACGATTTCATTGAACGAAAATGATGCTTTGTAGGAATACGTTCAGTACCCGATGGAGGGCTTGCTGGGCTTGGCTCTTCGGTTTAATGGACATATTATGGGGACTTGGTTGCATTTTCTGCGTGGTCATGATATCGCCTGCAAGCTTTCATGATCTTGTTTATGTTGATATACGTGATAGGGAGCATTGGCTAATGAGGTGAATAGTTGAGCTTCTGTCCATAATGCAAATCTACCTCGTGCACACCTTTCTGTGTGAATTCTTGTGATAAAAGTGTCTATATAATATTACTTAGCTTGCAGGAGCAAGCTTGACGGTCAGCAGGTCCTTCCAACCCCTATCCATTTTTCTCATATCGACGATGAAATAAAGAAGAGAGGTTGCCTTGTGGTTATAGTGACGAAAGTATTGTTCAGTCCATTATCAGGACGCCACGGAAAGAGTTTGGGGATGGTATCTCTGACATTGCTTTTGCTGATCTATGAGTTATTGAAGAGTTCTGAGGTTGTGGGATATTTATCATGCATTTCGAATGATAAATCTTTCACGTAGTACTTGCTGCGGTCCTTCATTGTGGTATAACTGGCCGCCCAGTCTGGCACATCAACAATTTTCTGGACGTGTTAGGAAGAGGTCGTACCTGATATGAAGAGCACTTTGGCAAGTGTAGAATATCAATTTCATCTCGAGGTGAGGGCTAGCGTGGCAAATTTTTACTTTGTGTTCGTGAATTCCAACTCCACTCTGGTCAAGTCTTTCCAGCCTCTTTGCTCCACCATCCCCATCGTCCTGCCTGTATCATCCCCCCCTCTACCGAAAAGCCATGTCGGCGAATAAATTCTCTGCCATTCCAGTCCTAGACACCTCGATCTCGAATCCTTCAAGAAAAGCAGTCTTCCACTCTTTTGCCTTGGCCTGTAGATTCTTCAGATACACTACGCACGGTGTAATCCACTAGACCAGGTCGCAGCATGTCATGAAGTCGCGAATTTCTGCAGCATTAATTTGGTGTTCTGGATAATAACATATACATAGATTCATGTTTCACTTGTTCCTTCCGGTCTAGTTTCCAAATTTGGTAATCTAAGCATTTTTAAGTACGTTAGTTAGGGCTTTGAATATGATTTTCAATATAATATTACCGAAGCGGGCTAACAGTTCAAGTCTTCTGCATATATATCTACTATCTTTGAACAATCTTTCTCTTAGCGCTGGCTTTACCTTCTACAACCTTTTCTGGAGATCAGGCATCATCCGACCTCGAAATATTCACGCAACCTTCCATAGAATTTCCTCTTGTCTAGTTCAGCTATGTTCAAGAGGAGTCGGGCTTTGTTTGAAGAAAAACACTACTATGTGATCTTTTCCGTCGAGTTTCACATTGACCTACGGTGCAGCAATATATTCCTCAATCCTCTTGGAAAGCTTTCTACCTAACCGAACCTACTGATGTTACGAGGTTGGATGAAGAGAGCAATTCAAAAATATATACATTCTGAACAACCACCTACTCGCTCGGACGTCCGAGTGACTGCATACAATACTGTCCGTCAGAGCTGTGACCAGCACTGGTATACCAAACAGGCTCTGATCCTTCATCCCATGGACTGGGCTCCCCACACTTCACCTCAAACTTCAACCTGAAGGCATCCGCGATACCCCTTGCCTTGACCTCTTGGAACATTGCAACAACATATTTAGGGTTAACATCTTGAGGAAACAGTTTATTTCTTGTTTGCTGGTGGATCAAAGATTTGAAGTATTCTGCTTTGAGCCGTTCAACTATTTTTGCACTTGCTTGGTCTTGTGTTCTCTTGTGCGCGTGTTGCTGAAGCATCTCAATCCCTCATATGTATTTGTACATCAAGGCCCAGTTCATGCCGTCTTCGTATTGCTATTTGGACTAGCTTAAGGCTTAAGCTGTGTAAGTTCGAGTCTAGTGCAAATTCTAGGGTCATTCTCTTCCGGACTACACAATTGAACAATGTCTTTTTCGTGCGGTGATCTCACACAGTCTGTATTTAAATCTGACAAATTTCTTTTCTAAGTTCCGAGCACATCTTGTTAAATATATAATTCCTCAGCTCCTTGATGGGCACTTTGCATATTTATCTCCAAATTTCCTAGCGGGAGGAGTGTTTTCTGCAACCACGTGATCATGACTTTAACGATGTGTCTCAGAGGGAAGCTTAAGTAGCTATCAAAGGTTTTCTCATACATATAAATAATCTCAATACGTATCATAATCTATATATGCGGATGGCAAGAATCAAATCGAGCTATGGGAGGAACCAGACACAATTGCTGGCAACGTGGGAACGGAAACGTTGGCATAAGTATATAATTCAATCAATCCTCAGCTTGCAAAGACATTTCTGGCTGTGTTTATGTTAATATATTTTTGATATATGCACTTCTCAAGCTCTAGGACTATGGATTGAGCTGAGCATGGCTCATCGAGGTCCAATCACATGTGGTGAGCTGTTGTGTAGTCCTCTTCTGTATTCTTTTATGAAACAGACGTAATGGCGTCACCGTGTCTTTCTATTGCTTTCTAGAATATCTAAGTATATCACAGTTTTGTAACTCCGTTGCCAGACGTGACCCCAACTTTCTCCAACCATGATTTGCAAGGTTCTGGCTCCTCAGTGAGAAAATTTTCATGGTCATACTTTTCCTTGTAGCCTTAAGCTTGCGAAGCCTCCCAGGCTGATAAGTGGTCTTGGAACAATATTCCTGTCTATGACTTTCCTTCTCGGGCGTGGTCCTGCTCTAGAATCAAATTCTAGTCAGGAGCAGAAACTACGATGAGTCACTTCAGCATACTTTCCCAAAGGATGTCTTTGCTGGCCTTAATGGCGATATGGTCATGCTATTAGTGCATTTTTGAGTTCATCCCTCAAGCTAATTGTTACATAGCTCTTTCCATTCTGAGACAGCTGTTCCTTCCCCAGTCGTGAAATTGGCTGCCATCTCCATTGCGACTTGCAGAAGATATTCTCAGTCAATGTATAGCATCTCTGATACTTTCCAAAGACTTCCGAATCCAAATGCTGCACAAGTGGATCCGCTTAGGCATGCTAAAAATGGGCAGGGCGAGACACGAGACCTGGAACCAAAGAATGGTGTCTCAGCTCCAACTTTGTGATAGTTCCAAAATGCTAGAAAATTCCATGTATCGTAGTGACGCATTTGAACACCTAGCCCACTTTAGTGATGGACTTTAGATCCCTCATGTAGTGTGGGTCAGGTGTTTCCGTAAGCTTTTTGAGTTTCTCGCTTAGTGAGTTGACAGCGGAAGCCAAATAGGGGTAAACTTTATCCTCGCACCACGCACCCGAACCAAGCCACGATAATAAATCAGCAGTACAACTTGAACTCTACAAGGAGTATATGCTATATGTGATACGTTCCAATATAGCACAATGTAAATTCTATTGCTGTTCGTTGCGTGAGGCTGCTCAAGTGTGTGGTTCTGTTGCTGATCCTTTTTTCGGCACGATGTTCGGCCTCAACCAGTCTATCACGATGGTGGAAGCGCGAACTTTATATGTCACCTCGTTAGTGCATCAACACCCGAGCAGTTACCATAACTTCGCTGACAGGGAATCTTACTACGGAACCACATCAACGATAGATAGGGAGATGACACCTATACTAGCAAAGCAGAGCTACAAGGCCGTGGTCCAAATTGTAACAGTGGGTGACCAATATGATATTCCAGTACTTATATATAACTATCTTTTGGGTATTCCACCTCTTCTTCCTACATGCATCACAGGAAATACACTCAAGAATACACCAGCAAGACAACGACTTCGCCAACAGCTTCTTCTATACGACTTTCTACTTTTCTCCTGCAGAAATGTCTCCCTTTATGTTGCCCACCCACGAAAACCGTCGCCCTTACCCCCAAGGAACCAGAAGGAGACATAATTCCGGATCCAATAACTACTCGAAAACGCCGACTTGGAAAAAGACTACTGATTGGGATAAATCATATTTCAACGAACAAAATTTTGTCAACTATGGACTTATCGACTGTTCACAAATCAACACTGCAATTGGCAGTGTGATAAAGCTATCAAAAGATCGGGCATGGAACGATCCTGACGTTCAAAAGGTCGCCTGTGTACACCCAGGCTATGAGAATATTCGACCCTCAAGCACATTCTTCGACCAGTAAGTCTATCTCGCTTTAATATGTCGCATTGGCCCTTTGAAACAGCAAAAACGACTCAACACAGTGTTATTCGATATATTCCGCCCCCAAAAGACACGCGTGATTTCTGATAACATATGCTGACTTCTAATCTCTCAGCCCTGCAGTGGTCTTAGATATATTCAAAGATGGAGGAGATGATTGGGCAATTATCAGCCCGGTAAGTCACTTTGAAGCTCTCAGGAGCCTCGAAATTTTTAGAAGCAATTTCAAGCCCGTAGTGCGAGCTTGTCAAGATGTCCTAGAACCAACATCTTCTTCCTTGAGTCAAATATATGACCACCTTGCTTACGATTTCGCTAGATCTCCAGTAATTTCAACGCAAAGGAAGCCATGGGGAAGACCATGCCCCTGTATCGGCCTATTGACGAAAAGAACAAGCCAGAATTGTATCGTGGTCTCAAAGATGACGAGATCATGTATCTGGAAGAATACGGTGGCACTTTCGAAAAAACAAGTGCTATGCAATACAGCATCGCGTGGAAAGTGAAGTTTAAAATGTGTATACCTATGAACAAGTTGGTATGGGCAAACAGACTTCGACAAAAAAGTTATGAAATCATAATGGAGAAATTGCGTCTGCGTCCAGCTGAATGGATTGAGACAAAACGATTGAAGGAAAATGAAGTCGATCCAGCATACAAAAAGGTCGGCGCACCATCGGATATCTGTCTCGATTCACCACGCCTCGAGAGTTCAAAAATGTTACCATCTTCGGAACCAACAGCAGAAACCTCGAGCTCCAATGGAGCAAATCCATCTACGACGATACAACCAGTGGATCCATCCCACCTTCCAGCACGGCCTCCAACACCATCGAATACAAGTCTCCCACAAAATCACCTTAAAGGAGACTCCTGGAGGCCTGAAGCCACACAGAGGTAAGTTACTTAGAGCGATAATAGACTACTTCTGACACATGTTGCAGTGAAGACAGAAAACGAGAACGCCAAAGGGATTGCGTCAGACGTCGAAGCAGGGCTCAAAGTTATGAAAGTCGAGACAGAACTCGAAGTCCTATAGATAAAAGTCGAGAACTTCGAGATGAAAGATCCAGACGTCAGTACAGAAGCCGACCCCGGGAATATTCCCGAAAGTATTCGAACGGTCTGGAACCAAGCCACCAATACGAAGATCGAGACTATTCAAGTCGAGACTTCGAGGAGAAGCCATTGAACTATTGAGGGATTGGATGTAAGTATTTCTCTGGTACAGTCGAGATTCTTGTCTAACTCAAGTTACAGCAGCAGAACCCAGGAACACCTCCTAGGACTAGATAGTGGATATGACGCTCGTGTCGTTGGGGAGACGCTCGTGTTCGTCGAGGAAGCTGACGGGTGCATCTTCCACCCAGGGAGGTGCTCGTGTCACCGAGGAATGAGACGCTCGTGTTCGTTTGGGAGAGAGATGCTCGTGTCATCGTGGATAGGGTGTATCCAGGAGCTGTAGTATAGATGTCATCGTTAACGGACAGGAGGGAGTATACCTTTTCCCTCTTGGCCATCCAGTAAACCATGAGGTTTTAACGGTGCTCCATGGGTCTTTAAGACTGTTTTCGCTTATATTCTCCTTTGGGTCTTGGGTTTGGGTTCTGCGTTGTCAAACACGTCTGGGTGTATTGGGTATTGGGTGCCATGGGTCATGGTTATGAATACATCTTTTTCGACGAAGAACAATCCATATTATCCTTCCTGTGATTGTGATCCATCTTCATCGTAGGTTGTTCATCGCTGTCGCAGAACTCCTTGATCCCACAAGCCTACGGAGATAAGTTCCTTAGCAGAACTAGCTTTCCACCGTATCTCGTGGCATCACGTCTCTGAGCTAATCATGATTCGGATCTCATATTTTGTGTGTCTACTCAAGTTCAGCAACCTTGAAGTATGTCGCCCCCTGATCATCTTGTC
This sequence comes from Phialocephala sp. D728, assembly GCA_003988865.1. Taxonomy (NCBI): domain Eukaryota; kingdom Fungi; phylum Ascomycota; class Leotiomycetes; order Helotiales; family Mollisiaceae; genus Phialocephala; species Phialocephala sp. D728. The sequence goes on along the minus strand of QYAJ01000171.1, from coordinate 30,682 downwards.
TTCCTGCTGCTGACAATGCTGATAGGGCTTGGACATTCGCCTAAAGCGACCCGTAAATTTAGCGATGTAGCGCCTGAATTTCTAGTGAAGATCACCCCGCCAGGCCCCTGACGACGCCGAAGCCCGCTAATTCTACCCTGAAGTAGAATAGCTCCCCATGCTGATTCTCAGCCGTCTCATAAGTCTTCTATTGCTTTAGCAGCTACATACGCTGTTCACATCATTCGCATAGCCTCCAATTTTATGACCAAGCCCCCGCTTTCATGATCTACATACACTCCATTGGAGGACAAAATTTGTGGCCATGTTTATATCAGAAAAACCTACGGCTTCAATGGAGTGCTTGGTTAATGTAATTACACCAACTCCGCCCCAAAAAACGCTATTTCTTGAGACCGAACAGTAAGCAAAATGCAAGGCACTTCTTTTACATCGTTGTTTTAAAAATGAACAGGTAATTGCACAAGCACATTTAGCAATTATCCTCAGATTGCTTAGAATGGAAACTAGAAGTTCTATTGTCAAGACAGCATTCCTTGTCAAATTAAAATGCTACAACTCTTCAGCAAAGCCTAGATTCAGATTACTATCACTGAAATTCTCAGTGAGTTGTTTGTACCGCCTTCTAAACTCACCCCGTCTTTAGAGAAAATTGTGACACTAGTTTTCGCCCATTGATCTTCCCCAGTCATGATATGCACATCTTGAACTTGACTGAAACTGGCTTTTCCATGGAGCTGCGAACTCTAATTTTATACTAGAAATCTAGCTTATCGCATTGTAACTCTCTCAGTAGTCAAGAAGAATGGAATAGTAGAGTGAATTGACGAAGGTCTCGTGTTTACGGGAAGGTGAGGGAGTTGCTTGTATTGAATGATTACCTGTAGCGTTTGACCTGTTCCTTCCTTCGTCTAAACGACACCTGCGAAAAGTGATTTCATTACTGTAATAGAGGGGTATATAAGGCTTTCAAGCCCACAAAACCGTCCTTACACTCCTGCAGTGGTCTTAGATATATTTAACGGAAGGAGACGATCATTGGGTTATCATCAGCTCCGTGGGCTTCTTGTGATCAGAGATAACCGGTTGAGAGCCAGCAATTTGAGATAACTTTGTGTAAGAACAGTGATCATGACGGCTGTTGGAACAGCAAATTTTGTTTTATTTGAAAGTGGAAGAGTGGCTGTTGTCGATCTGAGCATTGCCGTCCATGCTCTGAGTCAGCGTCATTTCCGTCGGCGAGAAGGTATGGATTCAGATACCTGAACCATAATAGAATATATGGAGCAAGAATTTGTAAAATAAGTCTATCACTCTCGCACCATACCTTTATTATGGTCTTTCTCTGTCAACTGTTCTCTGGCAAAGAGGTGTGGCCAGACTTTTGAATGCCGTAAGAAGCTCGGCGACTAAGCTTAAGCCTTTACGTTATCCGTACAGATACCGGTATTTATAATATGGCTAGAGTTTATTCAAATGTACAGTGTCTGAAACATCACTTCAATATTCATTTTTCAATTCACTTACACCGAAAGAAGAAGCTGCCTCAGACTCAAGTATTTGGCGAAATGGTATAAGAGTCTCCGAACTTGAGTTCAGAGAGATAGGTGACCCAAAATGGGAAGATGACCAAACCAGAGCACCTCTTGAAAGAACGCTGGTGGAGTTTCTCGAAACGCTGCCTGAATATTTAACACGTTGATGTGACCCTTCTTCCTGCTCACCATTCCCAAAATCTTGGCTAAGTTCACTGAGTAACCTCTTAACCAAGCTCCATCACGGTTCTATAGTACTATAAGTGCAATTATAGCAATCAATTGCGAGGTTCCCGGAGCTGTTGAACCAAAAGGATTGCCTTCCTCGGCTCTATGATCTCATGGGAAATGGGGATCTGGTGAACCAGCTCCCGCTCCCACTACCGGAGTCCTTAGAGAGCACCTTTGAGGATTCTTTCTGCCCATTCTCAGATAGTGGAGCTATGATATCCAACCAATTCACGAAATGAGTCCTGATACTCAATGGAAGGACTCTGTTCCTTGTGCCCCAACCCCGCGCTACTGAAAATCAGAAACCAAGTGCTGTCAATGTAAAAAATGTTGCCAAATGTTCACACAAATCACGGACTTTTTGGTTTGTAAGAAGAAGCGGAAGGAGTTAGACTTTTCGGTGATAATCTTAGCAGATGTGCCGAAGCCGGAAATAAAATGGATTTCGAAATGAGAATTACCCTTTGCTTCATTACTGGCTCACAACATGTGTTTTTTAATTTTAGCCCTGGTACGAAGTTTTTGTTGAGGAGAGAAGGTCAGGTGAGATGTTTTATATCATATCTCTGTTACTAGTAATGCTTGCAGGTAGATAAAGAAGCGACGTTCCTACCAAGCCGCGAGAACTGTGGACGTGGACTTCATTTCACTCTTCATCGTACCCGAGAGAAGCAACTCGTAAAGCTTAATAACTGATATTTTAGTGATATGGTATTGAATCGGATTAAATTTTATATTCGCAAATAATCATCAGTCAAAGCTCCTATATTCCTACGTTTGAATTACCAAATTTGCGGCAATTTAGTCCCATGTAAATGAACCATGCAGACAACGTGAAAGCTGCTTAAAGAACTACAAAGCAATTGAAAACTGTACATATACACCAAAACTATACCACGTGACGCGCTAGTCCCGATCCGGAACAGCAACACCAAGCCCACTTTGCCTGCTCACAGTAATAAGGCGGAAGTTGAGGCTGAAGAGAAAACCGAAAAGCAAACTCAAAACAGAAGGAAGCATAAGCATTCGAAGCTTTAAAAGACTCACTAGCAAAAACTAAGAGTTTTATGAGGTCTGAGAAAGCTCCAATGCCTAAGAAAAAGGTTGTCCGATTTATTGGTAGTGATTCTAATGAGGTAGTAGGTGCTGCACCTGTCAAGGTCACGAGAACAGGGCGCATGTAAAAGCTCTAGTCGTTTTCCAGAAAGGCAAATAAAAAGCTTATATTTGTAAACACTGACTATTAATCTATTTGTGATTCAAATGGCTAATTATTTTCTTGTGTGGTTATTTCATAATTAAGTTTTAAAGTGGGTGGTCGATTTCGTGGGGGAAGCGTGCATGCAAGCGGACCGCCGTGCATTCCGGCGGGAATCGAGTGCAAGTTCCCGCTAAGAACGAAATCAGAAGGCACCACAAGCAGGTGCCGCACCTCCAGATTCATGATTACCCCACAACGCACTACCCCACTTTATAACCCATCCATCGAGTCCAGATTTACAACAGCACTACACCATCGAATACACATTTGGAGTAAGACTTTTTTTCACGACCAGATATTCCACAAGCTTATTATTTCATTGAACATCATGCTGTCCGCCGTCAATACACCGGGTTTCCAAAAAGTAAACGGTACACTCTATGTAAGAAGCATGATCGTATGCTAAATTGAAACGCAGGTGATTGTTGTAGGCGCTGGTCCCTCCGGACTTTTACTTGCGCTTCTCCTAGCAAAGAGAGGCATTACGGTACAAGTCCTCGAAGAGACTTCGGCACTAGACAAGCGGCCACGAGCGACTCATTATGCTGCGCCGGCAGTCCAAGAGCTGCTACGCGCAGGAGTAATGGACGATGTTAGAAAGCAGGGATTTCATCCAAATGGCGTTACGTGGAGAAAGTTGGATGGTACCGTTCTTGCTGGCCTTGATGGAACCATTATGGAGGGCGAGCCAGATAGAATGATTTGTCTTCCACTTGACAAATTAGGCGCCGTCCTCTATTCTCATCTACAGAAGCAGGAAGCAGCGACCGTTGAATGGCAGCATAAAGTGGTCGGTATTGGTCAAGATGATGATAAGGCGTGGGTAAATGTCGAGACTGGAGCTGGGGAAAAGACATTGAAAGCCGACTATATCGTTGGATGCGATGGTGCTAATAGTGTGGTTCGACGCTCACTGTTTGGCACGAGCTTTCCTGGTAGAACTTGGGACGAGCAGATCGTGGCAACAAACGTATGTACTTTTGGTTGTCTTATTGCATGCGTGATGCCTGCTCACTCCAATCTCCTCACAGGTTTACTACAATTTTAAGAAGTATGGTTATGATGATTCAAACTTCTTCATACATCCGGAGCACTGGCATATGGTTGCACGAATTGGTGAAGATGGAATGTACCGCGTAAGTTACGGGGAACTACCTGGTCTGTCTCATGAGGAGCTTCATGCACGTTTGCCTTGGAAATTCGAGCAGATGCTACCGGGTCATCCAAAGCCAGAGGAGTACAAGGTTGTGAATTTCAGTCCGTACAAGATTCACCAACGGATAGCGGAGAAGTTGCGTGTAAGGCGTTTCCTCTTGGCTGCAGATGCCGCACACTTGTGCAACCCTTTGTCAGTCGCTGATCCTATAGATAATTAGAAATCTATGGAGGCTAATACGAGAACAGCGGTGGTCTTGGTTTGACGGGTGGTATTGTTGACATCGGAGGCTTGTACGACTGCCTTGCAGGTATCTACGACGGCAAGGTCGATTCGTCTATCCTTGACAAATATTCTGAAGTGCGAACTGCCAAGTACAAGGAGATCATCGACCCGGTTTCAAGCGAGAACATTCGACGACTCTTTGATCAGGATCCAGATGAAGCCTTGGAAAAAGATGAATTTTTGAAGATTTGCAAACGGACAGAAACAGATTTAGACTTTTCACTCGAATTCCAACATGTAAATTCGTCATACACTTTGGGATCTTTTACACGCTGACGATCTCACACAGGGCATAAATGGTATCAAGTATGACTTCACTAAGGATTTCCCTCTAGTATGTGTGTAAGATTCTTGATTTCAAGACAGGACGTAGTAGATACGATCGGGTCAGGCAACACATATATAGTTCATCAAATTACCGTTTCTCAGTTTTGATATCGAGCTCTTTCTAGCTTTGTGTTCCTCCCATAGTTGATATATTAGGCTCCAACTTAAATCGCGATTAGTAGATCATTGCTACAGCTCTGGGGATGTCTTACGAGATATTCGCAGGCGACTGCAAGTGAGGTTGGCATAAAACCACCTCTTCTTGCCTCAACCCGATCTTTCTCTCATTAGCTTTGTATTCTAAGTTGCAAACCAACATTAATCTTCTCCCTTAACGCCTCTGTTCTCGTGCTGTCACAATCATCTCACGGTTCTCTGTAGCGTTTTTGGATTCAGCTAATAAATTCTATCCTTCTATCTACGCGTAATATCCCTAGAACCACTAGACTATCCCTTTGCTGGCTTTCTTTAAAATGGCTCTTGGTAAGGGAAGACCACACCTGATCACCTGCAAATGCAAAAAAGTCTATGACGATTCTAGAGCCCATCAAGACCTCCTACTTCGTAATGTGTCGCACCCCACTACTTAGCATTGTGGTGACTCCCAGGCGGAGCAATCATGGTAGGTTAGTAACAGGGGACTGTTGAGTTGCTCCTCATGCTCCAGTGAATGGGCTGTATCAAAGTAAGGGAAAGTGCAAAGAAGCAAAGGCTTAATCATGCCTTTGTATTTAGCCGGAAATTTCCATTTTACTAAATCCACATCCTTCTCCACATACAAGAATCCGGTGATTAATCGCTCCGGAGACGCCGGTGGCACGGTAGGACAAATGGGCCTTCCAAGAAAATTTAGGGAATGTGGGGATGGGGTAACGCCGCTCCCCAAAACCCCGCATATTTCTACGATATCTTTTGGGGGGAAGATATGAGGCTTGTGGGGGCGGGGCCCGTCGTAAGGTTGGGTCAGAATGAGTCGGACTTACCGGTTCCCGCTCGCACTCGTAACTAAGAGGCCGGGAGAGGGCTGGGGCGATACAACCTGGGAGGAGGGGTCGATGAAGGAGGCATCATGGAAAATGGGCAATTGTAGGAATCTTTAATACTTGATCGATAACTTAATTCAATTATCTGTAGTAATGGTGCTCGTAATATCTGTATATCCAGCACCTGAGACTCCCATCATCAACGGGCCTATTTTTAATTTCAACTCATGAAACTTCTTGTTCTCATGATGTACCCTATTCGCTGCGGCCTGTGACACGAAATTTTCGATGACAAAGACAGAAGTGCTTTTTTCTGGTTCCTTCAGTATCCAGTACGCAAGAATTTCTGGCTCATGCTCTCTGATATACTTCACATGCTCCCGAACGATGCCCAGGAAATTATCCAAAGCGTTGTCTTGAAGATGGAACTCAAGAAATACAACCCAGCAGTTGCTTTCAGACAAGCCTTTGGGAGTTGCGTTATAAAACCCTCCTACATCGTCTAAACTGTTGATGATGACTTCGCCCTCGGTGACTTGAGCCGCTGCGAAATCTCTAGAATTGCGCATTAGAAAGTTTATATCTGTAGAACACTATACATACCTTTTTAGATTCAATATTACCATATCACTTGGTCCAGTAGCGCTGTCATTAGTGTTTATAAATCTGATACATGTAAAAAGTCAATAAGAAATGCCCGGGAACCTTCGAACTGATTTGGGGCATCACGCACCTCTGTAGCAACAAGTACTCTTCAGGTCCGTTGCCCTCCTTTTGGAAGATCGAGAATCCTTTATGTTTAGCAGCATCACCATCGTTGACCTTGGAGCGAACGATCGAGTGAACCTTTACAATAGATACACTGGTTAGTGAATGTACGTTACCGAAGCCTTGTATGCACGAAAATGAGCCTTGCGATTTACCTGGTCGGGAGTTCCTGCTTTGGATTTTACTCGAAGGACCACTGCTCCGGGGTTTCCTGCCATTACCAAGTGCTGTCTCATAAAATTGCTAAGTTCTGATCGATGAAGAGACAGAATATGAGGACATGTAAAGAATGAAGCAAGATGAAAATCTGAGATGTGGGGTGTAAGTTGTCCCTTGTTTCGGGCTCGGGGAGGTGCTTTCATGTAAGCGTATAAGTAGTGTAGTCATACGTATGGTGTATACCGTATTCCTGGGTCTAGACTCGCCACTGGGCCAAGGCTGATTCTGGGAACAAAAAGGAGAGCTATAATCCACAAATAGGACTGTGCTGTTATTTATTTTCACAGATACATGCATTGAACAAGTTGCCTCGGGTGGAAAGCTTTGTAGATGTAGATTACAATACATGAAGTGTATTACTCGACATCACTGAAAGTAAATGGCCGCCCGGATTTCAACACTCTGCCTCGTTCGCACGCCTGGCTCGTCATTACGGAACGAACAATGTGGCACCCTCCATCCCTTCTTCTGCTCCGAGTCGTAAAGTCGAAAAACAAGAAGCTCATCTTTAGTCATGTTGCTAAAGTAGTACCATTCGTGCCACGGATTGTACACAAAGATTGAGGCCTCTGGATACATGGGATCGAAAGGAAGTTCAGCTGGGATATTCTCTTTATCAGGGAGCTTGTCTGTGTAGACAAGTCCATTTACAAGACCTTCGGTATCCTTGATCGACGCCGCGCTGCAGACTGCGAGTGGCCAGTCTTGCGGTCCGGGACTCACAGCTCGCCAGAAGTTAATCATCATGAAACGTTTGTACTGGTATCCTTCAGCACCGGATTGTTTGAGGAATTCGTCCGCAAGAGCCTTTGCCCTTCTTGGCGTGTAATCAACATGCACGTCTGATGCTGGTGGTTGCTCATCTGATGTTTCTGCTGTTACAGCCGCCTTTGCACGGCGGTGCACAGGTCCAAACACTATCGCCTTGTCTGCACCAGTCAGATCCGTGATGAACTTCTCAATCTCGGGAGCATATATCTCATCCAGCTGCTTCATATCGCTCCACTCCGTGACCTGACAAACCCAGTCAGCGCGTTTGAATCCTCGGAATTGAGCAGGAACTATCAGGTCGCAGCTAGTCGTCATACAGAAGCTTACTCACCTTGGATGGGAGATCTGCTAGGAAGAAGCCTGTCTCATCAATAGAGAACTTATCGCGAACCTGGCGACCATCGCGGATGATGACCTTCTGCGATTCATATTCACCGGTATTGAACTCGGAACCTGGACCAACATAGCGTCTATTGAGTTTCGAGGTCGGCTTGATGTAATCTAGGGTCCCCAATCTATCCATACTTCCCAGATCACCGGAGTTGTGGTTTGACTGTGTTGCAATAGCCATGCTGCGTATGTCAAAGAGTTTGCTCCCTAAAGGACGAGATCGAAAGATAAATTGCGAGAGCAGCCGTGAACTTTAATGCGTATGAGCATATTTCGAGACTCCACTCATGAGTCCTAACAGAAATTTATATTGCGCCGGAGTGGGGAAGGTCAAGTGATGGATCTTCAGTGGTCGCAAGGACAGAAAGGTAGACTAGGCCACTCTTTTGCCAATACGCCAAGATGTGGACAGGTTCCGGGTTGGCATGTGGGGAAGAAAGGCGCCCCGCCCCGCAAAAGAAAATAAATGTTCGACGGGTTTACAAATATTCACGATTTTGTGGAGTTCACGACACATGACGTAAGATTTTTCTGTTACAGCTGGAGAACGTATTCGGCCGGATTATTTCAGTTGATGGAGAATTACGTTGCCAAGTCATCTGGGCGTGCCATAAAGCTGGATCGGTCAATACGTTTCGGTAATTCCAGCCTTCGCGTTAATAGTACCGTACTTTGCGTTCGGCTTAGGGGACCGTAGTAAGAAATGGTAGTCTTTGATATGTGCTGAATAGTTGGAAGAGCGGTGGACTGAGAATTCAAACCCTGAAAGCTGAATGGGTGCATTGGATTGGGCTATAAACTATACATAACAGACTCGTGTCGCTCTAGTAACCAAGCTATCAATGTAGCCAACATTCATTAAAGGAGTGACACCCAAGTCTAACAGAACCAGCTGCCTTGACCGTAGTATAACACGAGTGATCTAGATTCCCCCCTTGTGAAATTGCACCTTGTTCAACGAAGGTACTGTCTGCACCATCTCCCGGAACCTCTTCCCGTAAACGTATACAGGTACAGCAGTGAGAGCAACAATTGCATTGAGACCTCCAAGTGTGCAAAACGTATTCCTAACACCTTGAATGGCAAGCCAATCATTGATGAACCTAGGAACGGGGTGTGTCAGAAGTGACGACTGGCGTTAGACAGGAATTGAGGAGGAATCTTACCATGTAAAACCATATACGATCACGGATTTTGCAATGTTGACCGTGATCAATGACTCTGCAGCTACATGTGGATGGCAATCGACTACATAGGAGATAAAGCTCACATTCCCAAATATTGATGCTCCATTGATTATGCCGAAGAACATTGTGGGCCCGAACCAATGGTCCTTAGCAGCTACGCTTATACCAAAACCCACAAAGCCCATAGTACCAAGGATGAGGTACAGCACGATAAGCCAGAGGCGGAATTCTGGTTCGTAAACACCTCCATTTCTCCTATATAAACTCAATCAGCACCAGCAATAGGAGTGAGACTGTTTGGGCTTAGAGCCGGTGTATACCTAGATAAGAATTTTGCAAGAAAGTCGCTGCATGGTCCCGCCAGCGCAGAACACACCAATACCCAGGTGACCGCAGAGAGGTACACGAGACCGATTGAAACAGCACCAAAGCCATAGGGAGGACCACCCATCACTTGGACTATAGTCACGTTGAGGATGACCTGAGTATAGAGTAAGTAATGTCAACATTGGACTAGTATTGCTGTATGCTTACAGCCCAGTTGACTGTCATAGAATATCCAAAGGATCCAAATAATACGGCAGGATATGCGAATAAGATGATAGGTCGGGAAAAGCCTAGAACCCAGTCAGCTGTCATTACGTAGATTAAGAGGGCATCTTTTCCATACTCCTAAAGAAGTTATCTTTTGATAAACGATGGCTCGGGAAAGGCGCCAATAGTTGGATGAATGTTTTAGGACGGCCTAGCTGGGTCGGCGATGGCTCAGGTAACGATTCCTCTGCATGAATTACTCCTGCGTCTTTCTCCAAGTCGTGTATGATATCCTCAGTCTCAGCGATGTGCTCGCGTCTATAGTGTGTCTCCGGGCACGCGAAGAATATTAGCAAGACAGAGAAGCCACTAAGTATAGCCAGGATCCCTATACGCGCTTAGCATTGTACCATTCAGATAGCGAAAATGAGGACATACAGAAAGCCCATCTCCAACCAAGGTCAGTAGCGATATATGCGCAGATAAGAGGGGCGAGATTAGTTGGGGCGAGTTGAGCCAGGACCCATGCTGCAGAGTATTTGCCTCTCTGGTGAACATAGAACAAGTCCGCGATAGTGCCTGTTACGAGTGCTTCAAGTCTGATATAGTTGTTAGCAATTATCGAAATACGAAACGGCAGATTACTTACGGTCCAGCTGCGAACCCTTGGATAGCTCTAGCACCGAGCAAGGAGCCATAACTTTTGGATTTCGCACCCCATATACTCGAAACGCACATAAGAAGCATGGCGACCATGAAAATAGGTCGCTTACCCCAGTATGGAATGATAGCTGAGGCGATCCAAATCGATGGTGCCGCCATGAGGATGACGATACCATTCAGCTGTGCCAGCTTGGTGAAGCTAGTGTTGAAATCGACCGCTAGGATGGCGAATGATGAGCCCAACATAGGGCCTGGGACGCAGACCAAGGCGGTACAGAAACACAGAACAATAAACGCCAAGCGTTTTCTCCATTCGGGCCAATTCTGTCGCAATGATTAGACAGAGGACTTCCAATTGCATGTGCTACGTGTGTGTTAGTCCTTACCAATGGATCATTCGGGTCATCGCTGGGCTGAGGAACCAATACGATATGACTATTCCTTCCTGTTCCAGTCTTGAGACGTGCACTGAGATTATCTGAGATAGTGAAGTTGGCACGCTCATGTAAGAGCGAAGTGCCCAGGATCTGCTCCGCAGTTTTGGCTTCAAGGACTCCGAGACCCATGATGAGTGCGTGGTAGGTTGTCTGTGTTCTGTAGATGATTAGGAGGTATGAATGAATAAAACTCAAAGTCGGAGAGCTACAGGGTTTTGTCGTGCAGATTTTAAGGGAGAGTATGGTTGTCCTAACTTGTATGTTGTGGGGAAAGAAGTCGTGCCAATAATGTTAAGATGCTGCTTTGCGGAGTAGTTCCGACTCGCTTTACCCCACATTACGGAGACATGTCAAACTAGTCTTGCCCCGGCAATTTTCAATGTTGTTTATTCGGCCACATTCTTGCAGGTAGTGCATGCATAACAAATGTTAAGTTATCGCACGGGCCACCTTTGCTGAGCTTATGTGTCACAGGACGAAACCCAAGAAAGTCAATATCCCGAAGATATTTCCATTCTGAGTGGGTCACTTGCGACCTGTGTTACTTGACTCTGGCGGATCTCGCAAAAGTATGTATAAAGTATTCTATTTATACTAGTATAGAGGTTCTAAACAATCTTTGAGTACTTGCTCAATCACTATCGAACTGGTGTGTCCCCCACAAGTTGTCGAAAGTTACAAATCTGTTAAGCTTCGACGGATCTCTCTTCGTGATAGTATCGATGAATTCAAAGTCTTCGTTCGATAATTCCAGCACTACGCAGATACAGATTAGTTAGATGAAATACAGTAATGGATAAAGTCAGCGAGGTAGTGCAATCGGAGAGGCTCACCTTTCGAGTTGTTCTCAACTCTGCTAGGTGTGCTTGATTTGGGAATGGCGACTGTTCCCCGTTGAACTGGTGACGCGTCAGCACTCCAATTTCAATATTGCAACAAACGTGGTCACGTACTGGCCCAACTTATCAGTACCTGAGCTGGCTCAACATTGAGTCTTTTGGCGACTGTTACCACGTCATTGTCTTCGAGTAGTTTCGCCTTGATGTGATGCATTGCACCTGGACCTGGCTGGCTTCCTAGAGGAGAATATGCAACAAATATAATATCATTTCGCTTGCAATAGTCCAAGAGCTCTTTCTGGGGGAACCATGGATGTGCTTCAACTTGATTGCAGCAAGGTAGTATCTTAGCTACTGAGAGAAGTTTATTCAGCTGTAGAATGTTGAAGTTTGATACACCAATTGCTCTAGTCTTCCCTAACCGGACGAGAGACTCCATAGCCCTCCATGTTGGCAGATGATTTTCTGAGAGTTCCACGTTGATTACCGGCTGTTTCAAAAGGTTTGGCGTTAGCCAGGACGGCCGAGGGAAGTTCCAGGGATTTTTAACTGACCTTTCCATCTTCATGGATGCGGATCTCATAGTCATCAGTTCTTTCGAAGGCTAGCGGCCAATGCATCAGGTATAGGTCCACTGAAAATACTCAAGGTCAACAGGCTGTTAATTGACGATAGGAATATGGATGTCACCCGTACCGTAGTCAGTACCGAGACGGTCCAAGCTCTCTTCCAAACTCTTCACGACATCGTCAGGTGCGTGGTACTGCTGCCAGCTAATCATCACGTCAGAATATGGCAAGTGCTCAGTCGTTTTCACATCGGTCTTACTCACAACTTTGTACATAAGACGATGTCCTTCCTGGGCACACCACTTTCCCTGATCCCTCTTCCCACCTCCTTCTCGCAGCTGTAGAGTGCAGCTGTGTCAATGTGGCGATACCCCGCCTTCAACCCTGCAACTACGGCTCTCACGCATTTATCAGGATCATCTTGTGATGCCTCAAAAGTGCCTAGGCCAAGTACTGGAATTGAGGCGCCGGAAGCAGTGGTGTAGCATCGTGACATCAATGCCATGGTGTAGCGAGAGTGTGTATGCGACAAAACTACTGTTGGGAATGCACGAATTCAATTACTTAACAGAAGTTCCATTATCATGCAAGATGTAGCCAGCGCCCCTCCCCACACTAAATTAGACGGAGGGTCTGAAGGTTTGGCGCAATATTCGCGGGGCCTGGCAGAGCCAATGGCCCGAAATGCGGGGTAACCGGGACCCCATCGGTGGTTCTTTGATGCCGCTTTCTCTCCTGCCAAACAAGCCGCAATCGTCTTGGATTGAGATTGAGGAGATTTCTTGTACCAAGGATGCCCCGCACAATCCGCCTCTCGCTTTCTGTTAAGAGATACTTTAGAGATAATCTACTCTAGCCCGAACTCGATTCATCTCCAAGATATGAAAGTACACTTTGATGCACCTGACTCTCACTGCCGTGCCTGTTTACCGAGGTACATCTTCACACGCTACTATCCCAGTCCCCGCACGAGTCTATACTACTCGGATTATCAGAGACGCGATACGATCCTGCTCGTCTAAATTAAACTACTGTTCGATCCATAAGGTCTTACATCTACATACCTTTAGCAGCCGGTGCAAAGATGACTACCATCGATATGAAGTCCTTGGATTTTCGAGGACTGGCTGGTAAAGTCATCATAGTGACTGGTGGCGCATCTGGCATTGGGGAAGCCACTGTGCGTCTCGCAGATGGTTCGGCACTTTGAACTCGAGATAGTACTAGCACTCACAATGAAATGCAGAGAACCAAGCCAAAGTCATCCTGGCTGACATAGACCAAAAAAGTGGCGAGAAAATAGCAGCTGAGCTCAAGTCTGTCAGCGGACCAAGACTTTGTCACCAAGTTGACCAATGATTCAGATCAACTACGTTTCTCCCATGCGATGTTTCGTCGTGGTCCTCGCAAGTGAGGTTATTTCGGGACACAATCGCGCTGCATGGCACGCTGGACGTCGTTATTGCGAATGCAGGGATTGCTGAAGACCAGGATATATTCGCCGATGACGAGATCCTCGAGAATTCACCTCCCAACCTAAAGGTTCTAGATGTCAATCTGATAGGCGTTATATACAGTAAGTCTGCAGGACTGTTCGTTATGGGCTCATCTCTGCCATCAATACTGATCAATGCTTGCCGGTCACAGCCACAAAATTAGCACTCCATCATTTTAAAAAAGTTCACGATCCCAAAAAGCGCCCTGCGAATCTGATAATTACGTTGTCAGCAGCAAGTTACCTAGATACGCCTCCTATATGGGTGTATACTGCTGCGAAGCACGGTGCTCTGGGCTTATTGAGGTCACTACGGAACTCGGTCGTCAAGTTCGGTGTCACGATCAATGGTGTTGCCCCTTGGATGACCGGTAAGCATGTTATATACTCACGTCAAGAGCTCTCAGATTCTTTTTTGCAAACCCTTGTGAGGAACAAAGCCAATAACCACATTTTTGGAGCACAGACACCCCGATCGGAGATGACTTTGTCCTCTCACTCTGGCAGAAGAATGGACTCCCCATAAATGATCCTAAAAGCGTCGCCAAAGCATTATTGCTCCCAACTGTGACAGGCGTCAACGGTAAGCCACATGTTATCATTACCCACTGGAGCCACTCAATTGCATGTTCTCAGATGATCTGGCTGATGCAAATATTTTGTCACAGGTCACGTCTTTTGGGTGGGAGGCAATGAGATTATAGAAATAGAAGAAAAGCTGGAGGAGTCAAAACCGTTGTGGTTCACTGAGGAGATGTCGAAAACTGTAGCAAAGGGCCAAGCAGCCTTGATGTCTGGAGGCTAGGGCAAGGCGGGATCCTGTGGTATGATTCATGTCACTGCTTGAATCATAATACTGGTGGTTGGAAGGCTTTGTCTTCCACTTCATATATAATCTCATTCTGAGCCCTTGATCGAGGAGAGAAACCCGAGAAACGCAGCTTGACAGTCTGATGCCTTGTCGGCGTAAATCTCATGCCCTGCGCCATTAATCACAACTAGCCTCGAGCCCTTTATCTGTGCTTGAATAGACTTTTGATCTTCCAGAGAAACCACTTTGCTCCTAGAAGGCGCCAGGATGAGAGTAGGAACCATGATATCTTTCAGAACGGAGCTTGAGTCGAACATGGAAAGGAATTCCGCATATCTCGCCAGACCCTCCCCAGTTGACAGTGCCACCTGATCGATAAACCACTTCACGTATCGGGGATTATCTTTTGGTACAGTTCCAGGTGCTTCTGTCAACTTCTCAGCCCATCCACGAGAGCCTAATTGACGGCAAGCATCAGGCCAGCTCGAGAGGCTAAAGGCAAGGAATTCAGTGGCTTGACTTGGAAGGTGCGTTGGCGATGAGCAGATGGTGAGGGAGTAAAGCCTTTCGGGATGTCTCGCGGCAAACGCCTCGCCGATCATTCCGCTCGTAGACTCCCCAAGGAGATGCACCTTCTGCAGTCCGAGCTGATCAAGATGATCCACAAGTTCAACAAGGAGAGTATCGATATCATAGTGGTAATTGGTACTTGGTAACACGTCGGTCGAGAGCCCGTGGCCGCGAATATCACGCCGAATAACCCGATATCGACTGGCTAAGACAGGCACCCAGTGATACCAGAAATTAGAGTGCCGAGCGAAGCCATGTTGAATTACAACGGTTTCAGCAGGCTCCCAGGGGTCTGTGAAGTTGTCATCTCGGTAGTGGGTAACTTGACCGTTGGGATGCGTAACGAACTGACTGTTACATTCTGCCATCTGAATCTCCAGTCCAGTTGTTTGCTAAGAAGAGGCTTAGATAAAATGAGGCACTGTACAATGTTCGTATATGGTGGTATGCGTTGGTCTGAGCTAGCAATATGAATACAGATAAGTTACTCCTCCGCGCCGATTGTGCACAACAACTAGGTTCCACATTTCTACGGCAGTCATGGGGTTGCCGGAGACGCGTTGACCCCGCCGCCACCTTACGTCTACCCCACATTAGGGCGGCACGGCTGACTAGACCGGATCAACGATAAGGTGGATTTGTCCACCATTTTCCATTCAAGTATATTGCCACTAAATTGTTTGTTGTACCTCTTTACTGTTCATACACTTCTCAATGTCTTCTTCTGTACAGGTTCAGTTGCTAGATGGAGGGAGCTTCATCGGTTCGCAACATGTCCTCCATGCTCACACCGCACCAGCGGATTTTCGAATGTATACGTGGGCGTTCTACATCTACCATCCAATTAGTCGTCGTCACATAATATGGGATGTTGGACTTAGTGAGGTATCGTCTCTTGCAGCAGTTAACCACGAATATCAATAGAGGTGAAACTAATTAGGTATCATAGGACCCTGAGGAGTATTGCCCTTGGACCCAGAAGCATTATCTTGAGCCTCTAAAACCATCTTCACCAAGACAATCATTGCCTGAGCAATTGAAAGCTAGAGGCATAGATCCTGGACGGATAGACACTGTTATCTTCAGGTGAGCTTTCATAGTCAATGAACCTTTGGGCTAGATCGGTTACTGAAAAGAATAGTCATGCGCATTGGGATCATGCTCGTCCCATCAAAGGCATGTTTCCAAACGCGAAGGGATACTTTGGTCCCGGAACTTGGGCACATTGTGCTCCTGGACATCTGACTGGTGGCAAAATAGATCCAGAGGGTAGATGGGACGGCAGATTCTTCGATCCTGAAAACGCGACGGAAAACTGTGCCGAACTTGAGGGATCTTGGACCAGCTTCGGGCCATTTCCGCGTGCAATGGACTTTTTCGGAGACCAAAGTTTCTGGATTCTTGATGCTCCAGGTCACATGGCTGGCAATCTCTGCGCGGTAGTGAAGCTAGAGAATGGAAAACTGGTGCTTTTAGGCAGTGATTGCTGTCACTCTCGGCAAGTATCACCTCAGAGCTCAGAAGTTACAGGACAGACTAATTATCTCTCGCGAATGCAGCCATTTACTGGATGGTACCCGCGACTTTGCAGAATTCACTAGTGCAAATGGACAGCCGCAGTCACTTCACGATGATCTTGATGCAGCGCGAGCCACAGTAGCCAAAATACGAATTCTTGAGCAATATCACAAAGCACACGTGGCTCTTGCTCATGATGAGAGTTGGATGCGGAAAGGGAAGGATTCTGTGTTGATGTCGTTACTGAATGATGATTTGAAAGATTTCGTAAAGAATAGACTTCCAGAAGATGGGTTCCCTTGATTGTTTACATGACTGTACCTTCATGCATCATGAACTAGATTTACAGGATCATCTAAGACAGTTTCTCCCCTACATGCGTGTATGTGTGAACATGGAGAATACCACCAAAAAAGAATTCCTAGAAAGTCGGTACTATGCAGGCCTCTGTAAAACTCTGCTGTGCGCCTTCCTGAGGGGTAATGGGGCAGCCGAGAGGTGGGAGGTCCGTTGCGGATCCGGTGTGGGGGAGGGGTTACGCATCTAGCGCCAAGAATGTTCAGATCCGCCAAAGTCGTGGTGGAGGCCTCCCTAGTATCAGAGACCAGGGAACAGGGGGCAGTTCCTGTATAGGTATCATCAGCATCATCCGCCCCGCCTCAGAAGATCTCCCACCATACGTCTGCATGGGTTAAGAAGGAAAAATTGTCTCAACACCACAGACACAGACAAGACACCATAGCCACCGCCATGGCGAGCATAGAACCGAAGCAGCGCGCCATCAAAATTGGTTCCATTTCCGCGTGCACCGGGGACCGGGAAGATGCACTCGCTCAGATGCTATCAGGTCCGATCGAGGTAGATGCTATTGTTGGTGATTACTTGGCCGAGATCAATCTGTCATGGCGGAGAAAAGAGATGGAACAGAATCCTGATGCTGGATTTGACCCAGGCTTCCTGCAGAGTTTACGGGTCGCCAAAGACGGATTGCGACGACGGCTTGAAGCTGGATCATTCCCAAAGATTGTGGTGAACGCTGGTGCGCTCAATCCGGAACAGCTTGCCCGTGATACTCACGACTTCTTTAGTCGCGACTGTGGTGAGAGGGGTAAAGATGTCAAGGTTGCTTATGTTACCGGGGACAATGTCTTGGGCTTGTTGGAAAAAAGCGATATTCGAAAATCAATGTACCATCTTACAGACAATATCACCTTCGAGGAGTGGGGCCACGAACCTGTTATTGCAAATGCTTATATCGGTCAATGGGGGTATGTCAGAGCCCTACAGCATGGAGCAGATATCGTAATTGCAGGTCGAGCTACTGATGCAGGAGGAGTTCAAGCATTTGCAACATGGTGGCATCATTGGGACGAAGAAGACTATGACAGTCATGCCCTTGGGCTGGTCTGTGGGCACTTGATTGAATGTTCATTCTACGTAGTAAGTCTTGAGCCACTGTTCACTCGGTGTAAATATGCTCACCTGTGCTAGACTGGGGGGAATTTTTGCGGCTTCAAGAAGATCAAGAACTACTATGACATGGCAGGACCAATTGGGGAAATTTATGCCAACGGTCACTGTGTTATCACTAAGCAACCAGGACAGAATGGACTGGTCACAGCAGATACCGTTCAAAGTCAGCTTCTCTATGAGATTCAAGGCAGGTATTACAATAACCCGGACGTCATCGCAGACCTCTCACAAGTCGACATTAAGCAAGAAGGAGAGGACCGTGTTACGGTATACGGAGTTAAGGGCCTCCCTCCGCCCGAAACACTGAAGGTAGCAATTCAAGCTTATGCCGGGTATCAAGCAGAAATAAACATCTATGCCATAGGCCTCGACATTGAAGAGAAGGCAAAATCCTTTGAGTTACAGACTCGACGAATACTTGGAGTCGATGCACAACGAGCAGATGGCAGCTCCAAGTTCCAAAAGTTTGTGGTGCAGTGTATTGGGGGCGAGGAGGTAAATCCTCGATCGCAGAATGCTGCAACGACAATAGTACGACTTCAGGCGAAAGCCAGAGATATAGATGTCTTCAAAGCTACTAACTTCATTGGTCCAATCATACAAAACCTAGCCCAGGGATTTCCTGGTTTTACTCCAGATCTCGAATATCCACGAACGGGCCAACCGAAACCTTACCTGGCCTACTTCCCTGGATTGCTTCGCCGTGGTCTTTTGGATGAAATGAAAGTTCACTTCCTTGGCCAGCAGACTGTAATCACGATCCCTCACTGTTCTCATAGCACCGGTTCTCAATTTTTGCCGAAACAAGAAAACTACGAGCCTCAAAATGCGATTAATCTGGTATCATTCGGGCCGACTGTTGAGATTCCTCTAGGGTATCAAGTCTATGCTCGTTCAGGCGATAAAGGGGCAAACGTGAATGTTGGATTCTTCCCACAGACAGATAGCGTGGAGGAATGGCAATGGCTCCGCGCGTATTTGACGACCGCGAAGCTGATGCAACTACTCGGAGAGGATGCACATTCTGTCATCCGGACAGAAAGAGTGGAGTTTGAGCACTTGCATGCTGTCCATTTTGTCCTTGTAGGCATCTTGGGAGGTGGCGTGACAGACACTGCACGACCAGACAGTCTAGGAAAGGTAAGTCCCTAAGTTGGATTCAAATTGCGCGATCTGACAAACTGCTTCTATTGATAGGGAATGGCAGAGTACCTGCGAGCAAAGATTGTTGACTACCCGGCGTCGCTGTATCGTGGTTATGATTCAAGGATCTAGATGGTGCTAGTTATGAGACGCAGAGTTGCAAGCATTTCGCCGTGTAAAAGCTCCAATACATGTCACAAATGTGCTATGGTGATAATCTAAGTATATGACTTGGTCATCTTATTGGAGATCGTTCTCAACACTCAGTGAGATAATGTGACTGCTTCTCTAGACAGGAATGAAATTATCAGTGCACACGCTCCCCCGCACACACTGGTATCGTGCAGCATAATGAATCATACATAGCACAAAATCAGACATTTCATAGTGAGACTCTGTTTGGAGGGGCAAAAGTTGAAGGTTTACATGTGGGGTTAGCCGTCGGTGCCCCCCATACCCCATATGGCACTATTGACAGACTGCATCATTAGAGGCGATTACTTCAAATATTAAAAAGAAGCTCGCCAGAACTGAGGAGAGAGCAAGAATCTTTCCCCCGAAGTGCTCTCGAAATCTCTGCAAACCCTCTACATCAGGACCAATGGATTCAAAACCTGATATGGATCCGCCGACTCTAGACGATGTCTATAGTGGCATTCCCAAACGACTACTACAGAAGGCACGCCGAGCCAAAGGTAAAGTCTACGAGAATTCAACAATTGGCCAAGCACCCAGGAAAGAGAATCTGGTGTTGCCCAAGGGCTATTCGCGAGAGAAATTCTCCACCGCCCTGAACGAGATCAGAGATGTTCTGGGGAAGGAAAATGTCAAGCTCAATGATGAACCTTTGAACGATGGATGGTATGAGCAGATCCCCCTTTGAGAGAGTCTTACAAACTCACATGATTCTTATCTTAAAAGGTACATGGAACGTACGTAGTGACCAGAATATCCGTGTACGTTCTCGCAACTAATTTGCTACTTAGATCCAAACACTCATGATGCTTATAACCTGCTCGACAGAGAGGAAACCGTTTCGTCCGCCGCTGTTTTTCCAAGCTCGACAGATGAAGTCCGCTCCATTGTTCTTTGGGCCAACAAATACGATCTGCCCATCTATCCAATATCCATGGGGCGAAATTGTACTACTCTATCTTCTGTTGTTCTTGAATGCACAGACTGATCTATTACTAGTGGGATACGGAGGAGCAGCTCCCCGTGTCCGCGGTTCCATCATTGTCGATCTCGGTAAACGAATGAAGAGCATTCTTGATATAAATCCGGATGACTACACAGTGCTTGTTGAACCTGGTGTGTCATTTTATGCTCTGTATGAGGCGATCCAAGCGAGAGGTTACAAACATATGTGGATTGACGTACCGGATCTTGGTGGTGGGTCCGTTTTGGGAAATACTCTCGACAGAGGAGTCGGTTATACACCGTATGGTGATCATTATGCGATGCATTCAGGGATGGAGGTGGTTCTGCCAACCGGCCGTGTCATTCGAACGGGTATGGGAGCTTTGCCCAACAACAATACATGGCAGGTTTTTCCTTATGGGTTCGGGCCTTACTCAGAGTAAGTCGGATTCTGAAACTTCCATATCGCTAGATTACTGGATATTGATCTTTTCAGTGGTATATTCACACAGTCAAACTTTGGTATTGTTACAAAAATAGGAATGACCTTGATGCCAAACCCTGGTGGTCACGAGAGTTACGTAAGTTATTGTTACGTTTCATAGTAACTTAGAATAATCCTCGAGGGCTAACTTAAACGATGCCAGATGTATACATTTCGTCGGGAAGAGGATCTTCACCAGCTTGTAGGGACCAGAAACTCAAAGAGGAGAGCCAGGCTAACTTATTACAAAGGTCGAGATTATCCGACCCCTCCGCATTCAGAATATTTTGGAAAATGTCGCCCAGCTAAAGTATGTTGCACAAGAGGTCGCCGCACTTGGGAAACCCAGATCAACGTTTTTCCAAGGCAACGGCCAGGTCCCCATACAGCTCTTGCGAGATGTGGCAAAGGGTCTTCCGTGTGGAGATTGCAATTGGGTATACTATGGTACAGCATATGGGTGAGTTCAATGAAACAGTGGCAGTGACGCAACAGGCTATTGTGGTTGTAGTGTGAGGACTCCGCTTACAATCAATCCATGACAGTCCCGACATCGTTCGAAAAGAAAAACTAAAAATGATCCACGAGAATTTCATGAAGATCCCGGGTGCTAGATGGATCGATCCTAAGACGATTCCTGCAGAGCATTACTTCTGGAGTAGAGACCGGGTTACCAGTGGTGTTCCGGATCTCCAGGAATTAGACTGGCTGAACTGGCTCGTGAGTCATCCCATCTTACCTCATCCATAACACAAGTCTGGATACCAAGTACACCTAACTAACATCTGAAAACCTGTACCTACAGCCCAATGGAGGCCATGTATTCTTTAGCCCCATCTCACCAAGCAAAGGCAAAGACGCTACGCGGCTTCTCGAAATCGCCAAAGTCAGGCACCGCGAATACGGCATCGATCTGTTTCCCGCATTCTGCATAGGGTTACGCGAGATGCACCTAATCATCAACATGGTGTACGACCGCGGCGACCCAAGGTCACGGAAAAACGCATATGAATGCATTCGAGCTATGATTAACGATGCAGCCCGCCTTGGATACGGCGAGTATCGTACTCATCTGTTACTTCAGGACCAGGTTGCGAATACTTATAACTGGAATGATAATGCGCTTATGCGTTTTCATGAGCAGTTAAAAGATTCGTTGGATCCCAATGGGATTTTGGCTCCTGGGAGGTCCGGAATTTGGCCGAAGAAGTATCGTGGGAAGGGGTGGGAGTTGAGGGATTCAACGCGTGGATCAGAGGGCAACACGGTGGTGAGTGGAGGGGATAGAGCTTCCAAACTTTGAGAAAGTGGAGCAATCATTTATTACATGGAAAGAAATAGACTTACCAGCATGGCCCAGCATTAGAGTTAGAGGCGTTGGATCTGTCACATCAGACAGCAATACAATTCGACCAATGCTTGACAAGCCTCGCGATGTCTACCACGATGAACACTCATTTTCAATTATTTGCCTAGTAACACAGGATTCCTTATTGAGTCTTCCCTGGACATCATAAATTGCACAATCAAGGTGTCCATCGTTTCATCATGGTCATCCGTGTTTCCACTATTCTCCTCCTCAACCCAGTGCCCCTCGAAAGACCCAGAGTTTTCTTTCTCATTTAGCTCTCCTGTATCCAAAGAAATAATAAGATTTTTCATTAATTTGGGTATTTTGATAGTCCAGCAATCACGCTCCTTCTCAGAAATCAGCTGCAACTGGGGGCTATCTCGTTGATTCAATAACCGTCCAAGAAACCAATATGCCATTGCGCGTTCACGATATAGACCTGACGAGTGATTTGACATGGGGTTTGCTACCGTATCATTCCAGCAATTCCGCCACTGCTGTAGTGCAGTAGAGATGATCTCTTGACGTTGATTGGTCAAATAGTTTAGGGTTGTCTTCTCGGACTCGGTAATACGTTCTGACTCGTGCTGCTCATACTGATGCTTTTCCCATATATAGACTAGAATACCTAGTTCGGTCTTAGCCTGTGATAGTATTTTCAAGAGGTGATGCAATATTCATACCATGCAGTAAAATGAAATTCCCCATGATACTCAGATTTAGAGTATACCCGATTGGGTTTGGAGATAGAAGTAAATCAAGAATGATAGGATAATTCATGGTGGTTAGATTATTCGACTTCTCCATGCAAGCTAGCCATTCTGCATGTGTCCTTGCTGCGAAGGTACTTTCTTGGCATGGAAGTGGTAATCGCATCTCGTACGCCGCAATTTTCGGTCGTTCGCCAAAGAATACGGCCTTGATTGCATCAAAAAGGTACAAGATAAACGCTGTCCTGTGCCATTTAGTTAACCTGTTGAGCATTGTCAAGGAATAGCAGCTGAGTGCTTACCGTCTTTGAGACTCTAGCATTGACCACTCCTCCCAAGTCAAGGTATTTGCGTCAGGGGCACTTTTCTCTTCAAAATAACCAGCAGTGCGTGCTAGACTAACCAGTTGCTCAAACCGGAACGTTGAGGTATGGATTCTACCCCGGAAGTAAAATGCTTCAAGTAAAGCCAGCAGATACAGCGCCTGCAACGTATCAAGGCTTATTGGCCCGCCATTGGCAAGTTGCTTCTCATTCGTCAGTATGACATTTTGAATGACGTAGGAGATGGTGGGGGCACAAACCATATCCGAGCTCCAAGCAAAGTCTACAGCAAGACTACATAATCTTCTAGATTGCTTACCATGGGTCTGGAGATCTCCAGAATACATGGAACCCATGAGTATCATTGCAAGGAGAAGATGAGGCCTTGTTGAACCGATATTCCAATGTGGGAGGTGTAGAAGCGGTGTGTGTCGGTGGAAATATTTGAAATAAGACCACAAGAAGAGCTTTGTATTCTCAGAACTCAGCCAAGAGATTTGTTCTTCGACGTGCTGGCCTGATGTCCCCAGATATTCAAGTATCGTATAACGGTGGCCCTCAAACGGGTCTAACTGAGCGAGCTCCAGACCCTCTGGCATGGAATCTAATGAGTGAAGATGTGGCATATCAAAACTCTGATCCAAAATGTTCTGATCGAGGGATGATTCCCAAGCTATCGAGCTTGAGCAGTCGATTAATGCTTGCTCATTCAAATCTCCTCCAGATGTTGGATAGATAGAGGAGAGCATGGCCCAATCTAGAGCATCAAAATTGAACAATGCATCTGGAGCAAGGGTAGTATCTTGTTCTTGCATTGCCTGGCTAGGAATTTGCGTTACAGAAGAGTATTCAGAGTCATCTGAAAGGAGAGTGTCGACTGAGATTTGAGTCTCTTCCCTGAGGGTGTCAGGGGGAAGTAGAGGTTGATGATCATCATGCCTTTGAGTGATAATTTGAGGCAGCTCAGTCTGACATTGAGAATCAGACACAACTTCGGGACCAGCTTGAAATGGTGGTAACGCTCTTTGGGAGATCTCCTGAGCGTTATGCTCGCTAGATTGAGGCTGTCGTGGCGAGGCTGAAGTGGGCTCCGCTGGTGGTTGTGATGTGGCGTTGACATTTGTCGACGGTTTTGACTTCTGATTCCGCAAATAGAAGATGCAGACATGCCCAAGATCTAGACAACGCTTACATGGCTGACCTCCAGTGCACTTGGTTTTGATACTGCTGCATTTCTGGCATGCTTGATTTACACGTGGAGACGGAACCACCGCGGAGGTCACGAAACCACTTGCCGTCGCGACCTTGCAACTTTGATAATGCCGTTTTAACACGTCACTAAGGATTGTAATTGTCATTAGTCTAATGAATGTAAAGAGATGAGAGGTAGGAGTTTGCGAATGTCGTCTCACCTTCGTGAAAATTCTTTCTTGCAAAACCGACAGCCATGTGGTCTGCTGCCCTGATGGCGCATAACATGTCGTTTCAGGTGTTCGGAGCGTGAAAAAGACGCTCCACAATAAGTGCATCCATGAGTAGCTGTAGAGGCTTTTGTCTTTGTTCGTTGTGAAGTTCGGGGTGCTTCCTGTTGTGCTTCACAAGGCGGCCCTTCTCGTTCGGCTATGGGCGCTTCGGCGTCTGGTATAGACGGATTGAGGCCATCTACAGTAACAGTATTAGTCATGGCGGCTATCAGTCGTTCGGTCCGTGTTGTCGGTCATCTATCGTTGCGATTTCAAGGTGGCACGCCCCGTCGGCGTAGTATGTGGATGATGGAGTGGTTAACAGGGTGGGGAAGTTGCGACTTTAAACCCCGTGCCTACTATTGTTGGGCCACTCAGGTGCACGTTTCGCGTCAGATCCCTAACCATGTTCGCTACCCCTTTAGTAACTTCCCCGCAATGCGCACAAATGGATAGCAGATAGTGTGCTGCTTCCCCCCATTTGATTTGCGCACACGTTTGTAGAAGCAGCGAGGAAGTGCGGATTACCATACTCGTATGTGGGGTAGGTACTTACAAAGTGCCGAGTACCGGTAGTACACCAGGTCGGCTGGGGTCATGCTCTGCCCCCTCGCCTACCGGTAGACCTCCACCCTCGTTTGGGGTTCTGAGGCCCCAACCCCAGATTCCATTTCATAGGGATCCGCTTCGTATTCACCCTGAAGGGAGCTGGTGCTGTTGCTGTTCATCATGTCCCGTCCGGCGTTGAAAGGACGCCTCTGCTTCAGATCACATGCCTCTCAACATTCTTGTCGTAGGCTCAACTGGTCATAGCGGGTCATAGCGCATCATATCTGTGTGCCAAGTTGGTGGGTCGCGGCCATCGTGTCACTGGACTCGCCCGCAGCCCGGAGAAGTGAGGGACGCATCCACTGTTTGCACCAAAACCATTTAGTATCATTGAATGCTCCTTGCTTGAATTCGTTAAAAACTTGAAGGCATACGATGCTGTTATCAAGAAAATTGCCCCTCTCTCGTGTAGTCATAGCTGGTCAATGTCAGTAACTTCTTGAGCCCATTGAATGTTCCACAGGCGCACGACTTTTGTTCCCCCAACTCTCTACCAGCTCTCAAGACTTCACAAAGTAGATAACATATGTGTTTTAGCGTTATAGGGTAGTAGATTGATGGTATCTTAAAACGACTATCGTATCAATCCTCACCGAATCTTACAACGACAACTAGTAAGATCCGCCCGCCCTGGATATCCAAAAATCATAAGTAGATTTGTATCTGTTCATTCAGGACCATCAAGGAAACGATAGACGCTTGAAACATCTCGATCCTAAGAAGGCAGCTCGTTAGTCCAGCCCGCTATTGTAACGAAGCAGCAAATGAATACAATAAAGGAACAGTGATAAAACATACAATGCATCTTTCATCCACAGCTGCTTCTTTGTATAATCCCAAAGCTGCCTCGCCAAGTGTAGCCCGAGCACCAGTTATCTTACCAGCCCCAACAGCCAAAGTCATGTCTTTAACCATCATCTGAGTCCTGAAACCCCCTTCATAATTCCTATTACTGGGAGCATTGGGAGCGACACCCGGCACAGGATTGACGTTATCGCACATGAAAGATTGGCCAGTGGAGTTGTGGATGACGTTGTAGAGCAGCTTCTTATCTACCCCTGAACGAATGCCGATATTCATTGCTTCTGCGGTAGCCAGAAGAATCGTACCTGAGAGATAGTTGTTACTGATCTTCGCAGCTAAGCCAGTACCCAGTTTGCCGCAGTAGAAGAACTTCTCCGGTCGACCCATCATAGATAATATCGTCTCCAGCTTGGTGGAAAATGCGTCCGCTTCACTGGGCTTGGGATGTCCGATTAAGAATGAGAGAGTACCAGCTAGTGCTCCAGGCTGTCCTCCCTATATGAAGAACTCTCAGCCATGTAAATGTCTCGTAGATTGAGTGATTTATTTTATTACTTACCGAAACTGGAGCGTCGATATAGATTCCGGCACCCGCCTCTCTCAAAATACCGCCAATCTCTCGCGCCGAATGCGAATCGATGGTGCTACACTCAAGCAACAACTTGTCGGACTTTCTGCTAGCTGAAATGACCCCAGTTTTTTGGTCCAGATAGACATCTTTGACGTGGTCGACAGTTGGAACGATAGAGATGACGACGTCCGCATTCTCGGCCGCTTCTTTTGCGGATTGTACTATCTCTACTGGGCCAAAAGATGAATATTCTGCCAAAAAATGTTCACAGGTAGCTTGGAGCTTGTCATACACGTAGAGAGTATTGCCTTTTGATATCTTTTTCCGGAGGTTCATAGCCATACCCCAGCCCATGGCTCCAAGCCCTAGAATGAGGTCAACGGCTGAAATTATATAGCACATCCCAGTATTATGTAACCCACCTATGAAGGCAACATCCCCAGTTTCGGACATTGTTTTTTTGTTTTGTAACAGAGATGTTCTGAAACCCGCTGTGTTGGATTACATCTGGTAGCCACGAGAAAAGTCAAGGCATAGCGGCCATTAAGTTGTGGTGCTACTTGATGTACCGAACATTTGCCGGCAACTCGATACGCTTCACCAATTAACTCTCCATGGGCCCAAACAGGCCATTTTTACGCGATGTGGGGAGCCGGTGGGGATGAGGCCTCCGAGGACCTCTCAACTTTAGCGCAATCATGTGACGTCCCTAAAGCCACTACATTCGTCTTCCTCTAGCGACATTGTTATCTCCCAGGACGCCACTCCGTCAATTGGAAAGGCTTCGAACGACTCATCTCTCGTATGTTCCATCCTCGAAGCATATCGCAAGGGGGTACT
Source organism: Phialocephala sp. D728 (assembly GCA_003988865.1). Lineage (NCBI taxonomy): Eukaryota > Fungi > Ascomycota > Leotiomycetes > Helotiales > Mollisiaceae > Phialocephala > Phialocephala sp. D728. The sequence goes on along the minus strand of QYAJ01000171.1, from coordinate 3,222 downwards.
TGAGTTTGCAAGCGACCAGTTTCTCGATCTCGCTATAGGGCTGTGACTCAAAACCATCAGTGCAAGAGATCTAATTAATCTGCTAGCCAAGGGGGAAAGACTCGGCTATAGCGAATCGGATGTGATTGACGAAGAAACTGCCCATCAAACACATGAACGTTCACGGTCCTGTCTCGATGTAATCAGTGCTCCGAAGCCGTCTGATGAGGGGAGTGACTCCACAGATTCGCCTCAGCCTGCTCCAATATGCACATTAAGCAGCTTGAGCCCCCACCCCAGAACCATTGATGACTCCATTGCCATTCAAATCACGCTCATTTCCCGCAGCGGGCATTCTGTTTGGATTATTCCTATCGAAAGTGGCTTGCAGATCTTCGATGATGCCACGTCTTTGTTTTCGGCCAGCTTGGGCTCCGGCTTCGAAAACGTTGATTACACCATCGCCGTTGAGATCTCGGGGGCCCCTGCACTAGTGGGGGTGCCATTGAGGTTGTTGTAGTCGAATGTTGATTGGAGTTGAGCGATGGAGTCCCTACCGGATAGAGTAGCGGCACTGGCTGAGGCAGAGTTGCTGTTTGCGTTGGCAAGAAGAGGTGTAGACGCGGCGAGAGCGCGAGGAAAGTTATGGTCGTGAGTGAGAGCTTCATCCCGAATGGGGTCTGATAACGGGAGAGACAACTCAATTCGGTAAGATTAAAAACCAGAGAGTGTATGATATTACTTTCCGTGGTGCTGTTACCGGAGTTGATGACTAGAATAGATAAGAGCGATGAAGCCATTTCAAATGTCGAGGCTAATTCAATACGTACATCTTGTACTCTCCTCCAAATGATCGAGCAACCTCCAAAAATGATCTACAGTTCAAACTGACCTCATACTAAGATCATGTGATCTCGAGAGTTTGGCGTCCATAACTTCACGTGTCGTCACATATCGAAAAAGTTTAGATACTTATTGTTCCGGCCAGTATTGCCAAGCGGTCATTTCGAAACAAAACTTTCTTGTCTCTTATAGCTATGTTTCGATCTTAGAGGAAACTTCCTCGACTCAACCTTGAGTCTAGTAAGAAATGGTAGAGCCATAATTCAAGCGCATTTCTGGCAGTCATGGTGTCCCATACAAGAATACAACATCGTGTGATAAAGGACAGTGTTGAATATCCCCGCATGCTGAGGACGAGCGTTCTCGGTACAAGTCCATCTCGAGCACCGCTTATGACCCAAGAATAAATGGAAAGTGATTGAACAGCGCTTGAGATACATGTTAGGCCCCCATCGTTCTAAGAAATTCGCCTCTGCAGAGCGGAGGAGAAAGAACTCGGCTCCTCCTTCCTAAACAAAGTAAAATTAATGAAACTATTGCTTTTGCCAAGCAAGCAGTATGATGAAACCAGCGACCAGCGATTCTTGAGGCCAAATTCCTACTCAATTATGGGAGATGGGGTTGCTCGCAACATAAACTTCAAGGGCTTATCTTTGAGGAGTCTCAGTCTCATCAAAACACCAGGTAGGCTAGGTCGAAGAACAAGAAAGATGGTGGGATTGGTAATTTACTTTTGTGATCTTGGACTATAGTGGATGGGAAGGGAACCTTTGAGTCTCTGTTAACGCTGCCGCATGGGTTTGTCCCATTATGTTTTAAATAGGTACTGGAATTTGTATATTCTATGATGTCATTGCTAGCTCAAAGGTACGACTATGAATCGCAATGAAAATGTTCACTTTTAGTTGAGATCATCGCAGCAACTTAGAGAGCAAAACACGCTCAAAGCCTTCGCACACAATGATGACTAGGACCTTAAAGTGTCCATACGAGGTAGGTCTGGTTTTTGAGATATTATAGATATCTTTTTTGAAGCTGAACTTGTCCTAAACGTTCGTCACAGCTCCAATACCCATCAGGCTCGACTTTACTTTTCCGGTAAAGCTTAGCACTAAACTCATCTCCACTCCATACTTTTGACAGATTTCCTACTTCAAAGATAATTCAGCCTCGGCGCATGCTACTTTAACTAGATCTTTTATCAACTAGATATCAAGAAGAAGCTACCATAGCCGCCACACTCGGAATCGTTAAGCAATACCATAACGTATAGCATTCAATCCAAGTCAAACGAGAACGCTGCGGTATCACAAAAAGAATTATTGGCGATTTAGGAGCAAATTCTTCAAGACATAGAGCGTATTAGAGGCTACGAGTTTATGAACGAAGAGCAAAAGCAATATTGGGCTGAGTGGCACTTTTGGGAAGAAGCCTGTAGGTTTTCCCTCTGTTATAACACCAGAGCATTGTTGAGCTAACGGTCGAGATAGTTCGAGACAGCCCCAAGTTTCCTGGAGATAAATCAGTTTTGAACGCATTTTACCTCTAAAAAGAAAAACTTCTAGATATTGTCGACCTGAAAGGAGAACTTGAAAGCCTGAAAGCCGAGGAATTGTTGGATGAACGTCTTGATAATATTCCGCCATAAAGTCTTAAACTGTGGTGGGAGTGGCGGCAACTAAAGTGGCAAGATGAGAAGAAGAGAATCAAAGACTACATAGCAAAAAAGCTTGTGGAAAAGCAAGATATAGCAGACCAAAAAAAGGTAGAACCCAAGCGCAATCTACTATATCAAGAGAGACTTGCTTGGGCTGCGATTCACCCTATAGTGAACGGGGACCGAACTCATATAGTCAAGCTCTATAGGTTACTAAAGTACGCAGCAGCTTTCGAGAGACCTAACGGCTTTATCTAAAAGATTAAAAAACATTTGAAAATATCGCTTAATAGATTATAGTTTTTGAATAATTATATTTATTATAAAGTTCGAGTTCCTACCAAATACAACAACTTTTGCTTTAAAAGACCTTAGAAAGCCAAATCTCGATTTAAACGTAATAGCGAGCTGCTCAATTTTTAGAAATAATATATTAAGCGAGACACCAAAGCCTATCTCCCTTTAATTAGATTCAAAAAGGCCTACAGTAAATTCTTAAAGGCGGACTCCAAAAGCATTAAAAACTAAAGGAACAAAACAACCAGACTTTTGAAATGCTCTTCCAGCATTTAATAATAAAAAGATAGAGGCTCTAAAGAATATTGTCGAAGGGCGAGGTTTCCAGAGTGTAAAGGGCCCAACTATAGGTCATCTGTCTCCTAGGGCAGGAAACGAATACAGTACCGTAGCTCTCAGTATGTGAATATAATCGAAGAAGGCCGTAAAATCGTAATAAGGTAATA